>RJVU01028295.1:457519-492372 GCA_003731715.1 Anabarilius grahami | reverse complement strand
TATATATATATATATATATATATATATATATGTGTGTGTGTGTGTATATATATATATATATATATATGGGGTCTAAAGCGGTCTCCTGACCACTTGTCTATCCATGACCTATTTCCTGTATTTGTGTTAGTGTTCAAGTGGCCGTGAAGACTGCAAGTGTGTGTAGAATTTTTGATTAACCAGTAGGATGCACTTAGTGTTGTAAACTGTAAGTAATTATTTTACAAAGCTTTATTTATGTTTTGATTTTTAATACACTTTAAAATAAACTTCTAATTGTCTGTTCAGTAGTCCCAGACAACACAATTTAATTGTGGTGCTTCTAATTAAGTGATAAAAAGCAGCTGCAAATGTTTTACAAAATACACATATCTGCACTAATAAAATGTGTTTTACTAGCAAATTATATGTAATATCTAATTAATTTAACTGGAAATTTTCCTCAGAATTTTACAATTTCGCAGCAAATAAACCTGAATGATGGGACATGCTTAGCCTGAAATACTTGTTCGCAGGATTTCATGTGGATTAAGGGCCTTGAACTTTAGCATTTTCAGACCTTTCCATACACAGACTCTCAAGTGGCCAAAACCATATGGCCATTTCTGTTGCAGCTGTGGGTGAACAATAAACAGAAAAGGTTGGTAAACTGATCTAGCTCATAGAGTAACATCAGAACAGAAACATCATGTCCATTTAAATATTTTAATTAAATATCTTTTTTTAAAATCAGTTTTTATCTAAAATGTTGTCTGAAATCCTCCATTCAAGTCTTAATTTGATTAGTTTGATAGAGTCGCACATTCCACAGATGACTGACAGATCTGTTATCTTCCCACCCTCGTGTTGCTCAAAACTTACATGACTAATTTCTGTTGAACACAAAATGGTTATAAACTGTAAAACTGCCCTTTTTCATTCAATTAAAATGCTGATCACTGACTGTCGAGTTCAGTTGATTTCCAAACTGGAATTTGAATCTGTATTCCCTTGTAGAATCAAAAGTTCTACCACAAAATGTAACAAGTTTTAATATGTATAATAAACATGGTCATGGTCAAATGTTATCCTTTTAACTGTCAGCATCCCCATAGTGGGACGCTTGTCGCACTTTTCTATCACATATTTTAGCATCATTTGAAAGCTTAAACACTCAAGAGAGAGAAAAATAAAAGCGTTTTGGACATTGCATTATTATGGAAATGGTACTTTAAAACTTTTAAGCTGGCTTAATTTTTGTGATATCAGCTTCAAATTTGGAAAACAACTTGGTTAGAAATATAGCTTTGATATTCAAGCAGTTTTAGAGTCCAAATTATTTTGTAAAATATATATTTTGTTTAAAATGGAAAGCGTTTAGTTCAGTACATTTGTTTACAGTAAACAAACTTCTTTAACCACATTTTTACATTTTCATTTTTTGAAGCAGCGTTCACTTCTGAAATAATCTGCTGAAGGTTCTCTTTAAAAAGAGACCATCCTTGTGTATTTCACAACCTTGTGTATTTCAAAGTATTCATACATTACAAACATTTAGGATTAGATCTACAGTATGCTCAGATAGGGGGTGACAGTTTACAGGTTATGTTGTAGGGCACCCACTTCCATTGGAGCCCCCTAAAATAAAATACAAAATAAAACAAAACAAAGTAATAAAATAAAACTGAGCATTGTTTTACAAATTTTTTTTATAATTTGTTACTTATAAATAGTTAAAATATCACTATACTGAACATTCCAAACCTATAAATCAATTGTGAGGCTTGTAGATACCTCCCAGAAAAATAGCAATTGAATGTCATTGCTGTCATTGAATGTCATTGCTGTCATAAAATATTAGTTGTTTACTTGCTCTCCAAAATTCTTTCTCGGTTGTTTACAACATACCAGTGTGACATTTGGCTTCATCAACGCATTGAGACGTCAAGAAGGCTGATTTCTTGTGTGTGGCATGATGGAAAGGCACCTGTTTGTACAAGGAGTGACATATGGGCAATCCCTTTAAGCTTTAATTCCCTGATGGATAGTGCATGAGAGGTTTACCTTACTTTTCTCTGGCACACATCCTGCAGACTAGTCCCTCTGACCTGCTATGTGGCAGCATTAGAGGCTCAACTCTGATAAATGGGCTTAAAATGGCACCAATTAGTGCATCTTCTTTTGACATCTTGTTGCCAACAATGCTCTTGAGCCAACTAGAGTATGTGAGTATTCAAGCTGGTCAATGAGCAACATGACTAGTCTAATTTCCATTCAGGTTTCTCAAACGTTTCAACCATGAACCTGGTTTCCATAGCAACCATTTCAGACCCACTAGAGGAGTGTTTTTGATGAGGTACCACATGGGAAATGCTTGTGTTAGACTGCTTTTGCACAACATGGGATACATTCACTAAAGCACTCTTTTTTTTTTTTTTCGGTGTCTACTGTTCAAGCAATCAAAAAGCATTTTGCCGTAACCCCCATTGATTTTGAACTTCCTGCTGTGTATTCAGCAATTGGGATCAGATCCATTTAAAAGACCACTGCTCTTGCGAGCATATCAAGGGAAAAAAATGCTGGCTGAATTTACGCCGCATTGAGCTGGCATTATCTCGTAGAACTTTTGTTAAACCAGACTACATTCTATTTAAAGTCCCAGTGAACCGGAAGTTGCAACCGACTTCAGTGTTGTGCCATATTTCCAAGTGAAACGGAATATTGAATAGAGGGTTTAATTTTAGCGCACCTCCTCCCCATCCCTCGCTCATAGCAGACTGACAGTTGGAGGTGCGTGGTTAAGGATATTCAACCCATGCCATCAAACTGACATCATCAGAGAAGGAACGCCATTCCAGAGCGGAAGCAAATTTTCAGATTTCGATTAAAGATTATCACGACAAACAATTTTTTTTCTGTGTATTAACTTGCACGGATTACTTGTTCACCACAAGACTAGTAATGTGTGCTAAAAAAAAGTAAATTTTAATTTTATGACGACTTTAAAGGTAAATCAACCACAAAGGTTGCCGGTTCCATTCCACATTCTTAAAATTAATATTCTTCAACAGTTCTTTGTATAAGCTTATGATCAGCAAATAACCCTCTTTATATCAATAACCATTTTCTGCTGTTCTTGAGTTGCAGTATAGTTCTTTGGTGAAAATAAAAAGCTTATACAGTTCTTCAAATCAGCATAATATTTTCTGGGTGGTTTAAACTCTATTTTGACCCTATTTACATTCTTAATGCACATTTCTGGTCTTACTGTAAATGATTAATCAGTGCTCGTTATTACAAAGAAAAATGTTTTTTTTCTTTTATTACAAAGAAAATAAATGTGTTTCTTAACTTGTTCAACCCCTGAAGGAAAAAAAAAAAAAAACAGAGTTCCGAAATTCTATTTAGGCATCCTTTGAGGCTGGCATTTTGTTATGTTACCTTTCAAAATTTTGCCTATAGTAATAATTCACTGCAGTTTATCATTTAAAGCAAATCACAACAGGCTAGCATTCAGGTCCATTCTATTATGGAATGCCCACTTTTTTATAATCCAGTATTTTCCAACAGATGAAATCAAGTCCTGACCTACATTTTTGCTTCATTAATATCTTTTCACTTAGAGACATCTCACATTGCAAAAGTAAAATGGGTTGAGAATGCCATTTCATCCATCCATCAATGTTCCAAACCGCTTGTTTCATTTAGGGTTGCAGGGATGCTGGATCCTGTACCAAAGTCTCAGGCTGTAGGCAAGAAAATATCCTGGATGGATGGTCAGTCCATCGCAGGAATGCCATTCTACGTTAACCATAAAGAGATAACCACCCAAAAATTAATTTTCTGTCATCATTTATTCACCCTTATGTTGTTCCAAACGCATGCATCCTTCCTTTTTTGGAAGACATTTTTGGAGCTGAATTATCCTTTTAAAGCACCTTCATATTGATGGTTTTCTACAGAGCAAGAGATCAGACTGTAAAACATTTCTGGTTTTGGTTGGAACTAAAAATTGTGTATTTTAGGCTATGTTTACATGACAACGATATGCTTAAAACTGAGAATTTTTCTTTTTCAGTTTTCCGCATACAGATGACACCATTCTCAAAACGATCACTATTCACACGGATCAGCGAAAACGACTAAAAATGTTGTATTCTGCTGTCAGGCCATTAGACACTATGACTATGCATGACGTCATCGTTTTCACAGATTTGCGTTATTGTTGTTTACATGGAGACCATTTTCAAAAACATGCACTTTGAAACCCGTTTTCATAAGTTTGCATTTTCAGGCACCCAAAACTCCGTTGTCGTGTTTAAGAAAGGCAAAAAAACACAAAACATTTCTACGTTTTTAGTTGAAAACGGTGTCGTGTAAACAGCCCCTTTGTAGTTACAATACATATGACACTGGAACTCAGGGGCTGTTTACACGACACTGTTTTCAAATAAAAACGGAAAACTTTTTATGCATTTTGGCCATTCATTTGCGTGACAACAGCGTTTTGGTGGCCTGAAAACGGGTTTCAAAGTGCAAGTTTTTGAAAATGGTCTCCGTGTAAACAACAAAAACGCGAATCTGTGAAAACGATAACATCACGCACATGCGTATTACATGTTCAGTCTATAGTGTTTCATCGCCATCTAATGGCCTGCCAGCAGAATACAGCGTTTTTTGCCGTTTTCCCTGATTCGTATGAATGGGTATCGTTTTGACAATGGTGTCTGTGCGCAGAAAACTCAAAGGAAAAACTTCTCCGTTTTAAGCATATCATTGTCATGTAAGCGTACCCTCAATGAGTAACTGGGATCACTTGACCTTAGACAAGGTAGCCATGCAATCAGTGTAGTCATTCTGAATAACGCATAAGCGTAAACACCAATCACTCAAACCTGGATTTAGTGATCTGCTAAAATCTTCTTATATTACATCCTGTCTGTCGAAGCTCCCTGCGTAATTATCAAATAAAGAGCCACCTCAGATGAGCTCTACCAATATTAATACCGCATTAATACTAAGAGATGGAAACAGCACAGAGGAAAGGCACACTATTGTAAACTCATCACTGATTATTATATAATCGTCTCTCAGCTCATCTGCTGTTTATGTAACAGCGGTCTGTTCTCTGAAGAAACTTCTTTACCAAAGCCAGATCTACTGTCGTCTTAAGTGTTACTTCACACTCTTTCTGTTCATAAGTGCATGAATAATGAAAAACAAAAAGCTTGCAGTCATCTCTGTTCCTGAGGGCAATTTGGTGGAGTAAAGTGGGATTTTGTTCTTGTTAGTTGTTTTTTTCCCTTGCACTGTTATGACACTTTAAGCACCATGGTTAATATGTTTCTGGATATGTACCACAGTGATGCCATGTATATATCAAATCATCACTGTTCCATGGTACTCCTACAGTCTTTCTTTTTTCTTTTCTTTTTTGTGCGGAGAAGAGTAAACTGGAAATGTTGTTTATGCTGGAACATTTCTTGGTCATTTCAATTAATTCCATTTTCATGGCAGCTTTACTCACAGTGTTAAAACATTAGTCCAGACAGGTTTAGCATTTCAGAACCATGTGTCAATTGCGGAATGAGCCATTTGGACAAAATGTAAGAGTGAGAGAATGTGCCAGTTATTTAGAATCCATGATTATTTCCAACAAGTAGTTGCCTGTTCATAGGCACAGTATATGGACAGAAAAACGTTCAATCTTGCCAAACAACTGCTGTATTGTGAGGGAAGAGGGATGTTTGAAAATGAAACATATTGGATTTCGATCAGGTTCATAAAGGTCACAGTAATGATTGCTTGCCGTTTCAAGAGCATGTCAGATATACTGATGGATGGTTAGTCCTCTGGGTAACTCACACATACACAGAAAAATGCTGAAAAATGCTTGGGTGGGATTTACCAATAATATCCTGAGAAGCAGACAACTTAACCTCTGCCATTAGAAATGATAAAAATATCATTGGAGTATGTTCACTCTCATACACAATACATATTAGAGCGTTATCATGTTTTATTTATAGTTTTGGGTGGAAAGGGAGTGCAAAATCCAGCCATTTAATGTTTCATTTTTATTTATTTTTGATTATTATTATTGTTTTGTTCATTCATCTGTTTATGAACTGATTTTGTGTTAATATTTTTTTATTTTATTTCATTATGAAAACATACAGTACTGATATACTGTACAGTAGATATGCCTGAAATCATCCCTGTCTTTTGTTTCTTTGTTAGTGGAGAAATGCATGAGCTCCATGCAGACGGGCACTCAGATGGTGAAACTGCGTGGAGGATCCAAAGGCCTGGTGCGCTTTTTCTACTTGGACGAACACAAGTCCTGCATCCGCTGGCGACCCTCTAGGAAGAACGAGAAAGCCAAAAGTAAGTCTCATTCTTATTGCTAAGGTTATGACCCAATTCGCATTGTATTGTTTCTATTAGCTTCTCTATTACTAACCACAATGAAAATCTCATTGCTCAGATGTTGCACTTAACTAGCTCAGAAGACTTGTCGATATGTTTTATGCAAGTATCAATCTTGTCTCAGATGTTGTTTCTAAAGTGTAGGGCTATCGATCTAATGTTGCAACACTAAGATAATGGAGATCTCAGTCATATTTCTAAGTATCAGCTTTAAATTTGATGAGAACAGTTTGATCTGAGGTAAACCTTAGCATAGTTTGAGACATTGTTTAAGATGTCCTCTGAAACTCTAGAGGAGACACAAGATAGATTACTATTTTCTTAAGAGAACTAAGACTTAAAGGTATAGTTTACCCAAAAAATGAAAATGTTGTCATTACTTACTCACCCTCAAGTGGTTCTAAATCTGTTTCTTTCTTCTATTGGACACAAAATAAGATATTTTAAAGAATGCGGGTAACCAGACAGTTGATGGCACCTATTGACTTCCACAGTAGGAAATAAAATACTATGGAAGTCAATGGGTGCCATCAACTGTTTGATTACCAACATTCTTTAAAATATCTTCTTTTGTATTCAACAGAAGAAAGAAACTCATACCAGTTTGGAACAACATGAGGGTAAGTAAATAGAGTCAAAATGTTTTGGGTGAACTATCCCTTTAAGAAAGAAGATAAATTAATCAGACGCTACATTGATTTCATTCATTGTTCTTTCTTATTAGGACCGTTAAAAAAAGTAATACTTCTGTCTATTATAATTATGTAATTTGATTGCTCTAACTGTCATGCATATAACTAGGATAGATTAGCATGGCTATATCTTGACCTGCCTCTCTTGCCTTTCTATTTTCTGAGGTTGTCCTCAACTCCCATGAGTTATTGACATTACGCCTCGCAGGGGAAGGTTACTTCAGTAGCACAGTCGATGATTCATGTCTAAATGACAGCACTCATTGTGTCTCACGAAGGGGGATAAAGTTCAGAGTCCCGACATTCCACCGCAGGTTAGGGAATTAATCAGCTTCTTAAGTTGACTCAATTATTCATCAGTCTTTAACCAGAAAGATTTCAGTATGCACCATTTGATTCATTTAAAAAAATTCATTTGAGATTCATTAGAGAACTTTGAGCCTATAAGAATTCATGAGACTCCAAATGTGTTGGCAGCATGTTTTTGCTACCCCTCGATCTGCATTATTTAGCAGCTTTGAGGTCTCCTACTGGAAATCGCAAACAGATGTTACTTTTTATGCTTTTTATACTTGTGTCGTACCTGCTGAAGTATAGATGAAAACCTCTTATCTGTATGCATAAAGTTTCACATTAAATTTAAGTACTTAACAATCAACCTATCCTTTTGCATAACAACATACAAACGAAAAGATGCTAACATCCTTTAAACTATTTAAGGGGATAATATTTGACAAATTTATAAATAATAAATTCTGTATTTATCTGGCACAAAACAGGATAACAGCATTAAATTGAATTTTATTTTACAATAAATACAGTACAGCACACAATAATAAAACACATATTTATATAACTGAGTTGAAACTTTGTGAAAAGGAAGTTCACTTTAGAGTGCTATCAAAAAAAGTAGCTATTACGGAAATAATACACTTTAAAATATATATTTAAAGGGATAGTTCACCCATAAATGATCCCATGATTTACTCACCCATCTTTCAGATGAACACAATCAGAGATACATTTAAAAACTCCTTAGTCCTCCAAGGTTTATAATGGTTGTGAATGGGGGGGCCGCATTTTGAAGTAAAAAATAATGCATCCATCCATAAAAAAAAGTAATCAATGCGACTCCAGTGGGTTAATAAAGGCCTTCTGAAGCGAAGCGATGCGTTTTTGTTCAAAAAATATCCATATTTAAAATGTTATAAATTCAAATAACTAGCTTCCAGCGTACGACCAGCGTATGCAGAATGCGCACCTAGGATGGCTTGAGGGTGAGTAAATCATGGGATAATTTTCATTTTTAAGTGAACTATCCCTTTATGTGCAAGATGAATGTAATGTTTTCGCACACTTAAAGGAGATTTATGTAACTTTTTTTTGTTCAAATTTAGCAAAATTTAAATATTGAGTCAAAGCATCATCAATCCTTCTTCCAAAACATGTTTTTGTCTTACCCTGATTCACTATGGTAAAAGCCTATTATAAGTGTTTTAGACCAGGTGGGATGGTTTTCGTGGGAAATTGCATACATATATCACTTCCCCCTGTGTGTCTCATCATATCCATAAATAGAGAAAGTTGCTCCTGCTACTTTGATGCATATATGGTGCGGGAGTGGCATCGGTTAGTTGTCACAACGAGTGAGAAAGGTTGACATGAAGAATAAATCGCGAAACTCTGAGGAATCACCCGTTTTTTTAAAAATGCTGAACAGAGGAGAGTCTGCTGGCAAAAAGAGAATGAGACTGAGCTCGTAATAAAATGAGAATCAACATTGATGGCTTTTCTGAGATGGTGAGAACTGAGGGATTAGAAATGTTGTAAAAGTGACACATATGGTGTTTTTACTACTCAACAGATGAGTGAGGTATTTTATTGAACAGATAAATTGCCATATGTAGCTCTCTAACAGACTGTAAAGCATTATCTATTGTGAAGGGTCATTTCATTATGGTTGTTGTAGCGCAGTGCTGGAATTTATTTTAAGGAATTACCATGCTATTAATGGGTACAGCAACAGAACCGTCTTCAGTTAGTCAGCTTGAGATCCTTTCCATCTAAACTGGTTATCAATCTCTTAAGCCTATTAGTGAATGCACAACAGCATAAAATTGCATTTGCATGCTCAGATGACATCATTTTTGAATTTCCATGTGCGCATTGGTGCCGCAAAACATTTAACCGCACTGTAACACAGAGCTGAAGCACAACCAAAACAATGTTCTTCCACAAAATGCATGCAGTTTTGTTTTTTAGATGCTAGAGGGACAAAAGTTATAAGTTATGTACTTTAATTACATTATTTGCAATTAACTGAAAACGTTGTATAGTTTAAATTTATATTAAATGCAGTTAGATGAACTTTGATACATATTTATATGTAATTTAATAATTATAATGTTTTTGAAATATGGTTAAAGTGTATTGCTAAATGTTCTGACAAGCATTTATACTTTAACGTCATTTCTATTAAATCTTGTATATCATGTATTTAAATATGTTTGTAATGATGAAGTTGCAATTTAGTACTTTTAAAATATTTTAACTTTAAGAGTAAGGCTTTATTTTAAGGTGTCCTTGTTAAAGTGTAATTATTACACAAATAAGTACTGAGTAAAATTAATCAACAAGATGTACTTAATATAGGATTATGGTTTGGTTTAGGTTAGTTGCTTGTAATAATGCATCCTTTACTGCTATTACAATAGTAAGTATGTATAACATGTAACAAGTACAATAAAATAAAGTGTTACCTTGAATAACACACTTGTTAAAATTAAAATAAAATACTTGACATGTGCTTTAGTATGTTAGTTAAAACATCAAAATAAGTCCATCATTAAGTTCCTTTTATTTCAGTAATATATTATCTGCGAGTAAATATTTTAAATATACTTTTAAGATTTAAAGTACACTGTAAGTACAAAATCTTGTGATCAACAGCAGCATTTAATATTTAGTTTTAAAAAATAAAAATTAACTACTGAAAACTGTAATGTCTACCATGGATTACGCAAGCTGACAAGTGTGGTTTTGTCTTGTAGCCACATGAAAGCTTTTGGCTACTTTTCAAAATGCTGTATTTTACATGTTGCTCCAACTCGCTGCTTCAAAATTAAATAAGTCAACACAAGAAAGAAAATGTTTGTTCATTCATTCCATCGGGTCTTTCTTGTTATCTTTCTTAACTGCGCTTTCTTGTTGTTTATCTTTCTTTCTTAAATGCATTAACAATTTGTATAGGACAGTTTGCAGTTAAGCACAGATTAGCATCCTTATACAAGATTATTTGAATGAAATATACAAAAAGCCACGACTGACCAATCAGAATCAAGTATTCTAGAGAGTAATAAACAGATATATTGTGTTTATTTCTCTAAAATCTCATCTTGATATGGTGTTACATTTTAGACATTGGTGTTAGACAACAGGCATGTGGTGAATCAGATGTCACTCCGGTAGTTTTTGAATTGCTTTGTTTTTGGGTTGAGGAATGTAATAGCATGCTGTGCAGATGTGGCTACTCTTGGCAGACAGGATTTGGTTTAAATGAGCACAAATTGATGAATTAAGTGTTTCTAGATGTTGTACATTGGCATTGGAAAGCGTTTAATTTGAGGTAGCCATCTGCTCTTCTCATTTACATAATCTGTTCTTGAGAGACTTCATTACACACATTCATAGCATTAGGATGTTGGTGCATGATGATGTTTCTTTGAGAATTTTGCAGCTTGGAGGAAAGTAAAATGTTAATGAACACCTCAGGATTATAGCATAAATGTCATCTTTTTTCTTTAACTACTCAGTCCCTATTGTCTTTTTCTCCTCCCAGTCTCAATCGACTCCATTCGGGAGGTGTGTGAGGGGAAGCAGTCCGAGATCTTTCAGCGGTATTCTGACGGTAGCTTTGATCCTAACTGCTGCTTCAGCATCTACTATGGCGAGCACATGGAGTCCCTTGACCTGGTGTCAGGTACAGGAGAAGAAGCTCGCACCTGGATCACTGGCCTTAAGTACCTTTTGGCCGGCATCAGCGATGAAGACAGTCTGGCCAAACGACAACGCACTCGTGACCAATATCCTTTCTAATGGAGCTCCCATCCCAGAAACTCAATAAAGATTATGCTATCTACCTTACTATCAATCAGATTTTTAGTAGATTACGCAACATGAACATGTTAGAACTTTTTGAAGAGTTAGATTCCCTGTTGAGGAAACTCCCTCGAAACTGCTAAACAAGTTTCTCACAAATTCTACAACCAAACTATCTTTTTATAAATGTAGTTTACTACTGTCAACCTATGAAGACATAGTTACCGTCAAGCTATTTAAAAAAAAAAGCAGTTAGCTTGAGTCAAGTTACCTGAATCTTTCCAAAGTTATGTCTTCCTTATATGGGAGACATTTAATGCAGTTCAGGATCTTCTTCTTTGGGAATCAAACGAATCAGTGAATAGATACATAGCCTTTATTATTATTATTATGCTAGACCACTATTCTTTTAAAAAAAAAGAAGTTTGTTAGATTGTAGATGTATTCTATGTTCTCAGATCCTTAACTCTTCCCATTACATGGCTGAAGCAGACCTTCGCAGAGGCTGATAAGAATGGAGACGGCTGCCTCAGCATCAGCGAAGTCCTACAGCTCCTGCACAAGCTCAATGTCAACCTGCCCAGACAAAAAGTCAAACAGATGTTTAAGGTAAGCTTAACCATCAGGCCATTATGTTCAGCTGCTCGCTCAAGAAAATTGGCTTTGTTTGATAAAGGCTATAGCCACTTGCCAAATATTGCCAAATCAACTTTTAAAGGTACAACATCTTCAGTTACCACAGGCTCTTTGATAACTGACTACTTTCATCAAGGCATCTTTACCTTATACATGCTTGGACCTTCAATTTTATGGCTTTTGTTATACTAAAGACTAGTCACATTGTAGCTTATTCTGGTCAAAAACACCCACTTAGACAGGAAGTCGCCCACTTAGTCTGACCGACATGTAAAGTGACCAACCACAGTCTACTTTTTAGATTGTTAGGATCCTACCAGCTACACCAAAGATGTTAGATTCTGCTGCCCAGGTGAAAAAAGTACACTTCCACAATGTACTTAAAGTGCACTATTTTCGTGCACTAATTTTGTACTTAATATACTAAAAATTCTTCTTTAGTACTTTTTAAGATAATCTTAAAGGGTTAGTTCACCCAACAATTAAAATAATGTCATTTATTACTCACCCTCATGCCTTTCCACACCCGTAAGACCTTTGTTAATCTTCGGAACGCAAATTAAGATATTTTTGTTGAAATCCGATGGCTTAGTGAGGCCTGCATAGCCAGCAATGACATTTCCTCTCTCAAGATCCATTAATGTACTAAAAACATATTTAAATCAGTTCATGTGAGTACAGTGGTTCAAAATTATTAATATTATGATAATATTGAATATTAATATTAATATTATAAAGCGACGAGAATATTTTTGGTGCGGCAAAAATTCAAAATAACGACTTATATAGTGATGGCCAATTTCAAAACACTGCTTCAGGAAGCTTCGGAGAGTTATGAATCAGCGTGTCGAACCAGCGGTTCGGAGCGCCAAAATCACGTGATTTCAGCAGTTTGGCGGTTTGAAACGCGATCCGAATCATGATTCAACACGCTGATTCATAACGCTCTGAAGCTTCATGAAGCAGTGTTTTGAAATCGGCCATCACTATATAAGTCATTATTTAGTTTTTTTTGACTCACCAAAAATATTCTCGGCGCTTTATAATATTAATATTGAACCACTGTACTCACATGAACTGATTTAAATATGTTTTTAGTACATTAATGGATCTTGAGAGAGGAAATGTCATTGCTGGCTATGCAGGCCTCACTGAGCTATCGGATTTCAACAAAAATATATTAATTTGTGTTCCGAAGATGAACGAAGGTCTTACGGGTGTGGAATGGCATGAGGGTGAGTAATAAATGACATTATTTTCATTTTTGGGTGAAGTAACCCTTTAAGAACATCTAAGTGTACTTAACTGTGCTATTTTGAGATACAATGAATATGAACTAAAATGTTTCTGTATTAAAAAATTGTTTTATTTAGTTACCACTTGTAGTACACTTGAACCCATCTTTCATACACAGTGTACTAAAAGTGGTAATTAAGACAGAGATAGTATGTTAAAAGCATGTTTTAGATCATATTCATGGTGTCTCAAAATAGAACAGTTGAGTACACTTAGATGTTCTTAAGATTATCTTGAGAAGTACTAATGAAGAATTTTTAGTATATTAAGTACAAAATTAGTGTGTGAAAATAGAGTACGTTAAGTACATTATGGAAGTGTACTTCATAATGGAAGTGTACACCAATCTTTTCACCAGATCCCATCAGAAGATGCCAAAAATGTTAGATGCTGCCAACTATGCCAAAAATGATAGATTGTTCCAAAACGCTGGGAATATTGGATTCAATCTCTTCACCAGTTCCCATCAGAAGATGCCAAAAATGATAGATGCTGCCAACTATGCCAAAAATGTTAGATTGTTCCAAAACGCTGGGAATATTGGATTCAATCTCTTCACCAGATCATAAGTTGCCAAAAATGTTATGAATGTCACCTTTTATGAATCCTTCAGCTATGCCATGTTGGATTGTTACAAAACACCATTGGATTCAATCTCTTCACTAGATCCGTATGCATGAGACAGTGGTCCTGTATTATCAGTGGTCCCATACATCTAGAATTACTCTAACTTGAATATGAAAACACAGATAATTGGTCAGCACTGAAGATCTTTGCAGAACACTTAAAAAACAGTGTTTGACATATTATCGACATTCTTTCTTGCGTATTTTTCTTTCTTTTTTTCTGGGCCACATCACCATGGCCTTTTTATGGTGTGTATGGTTCTCTCTGGGCTTCAAAGGATTTTTCCAGGCCGTCTGGATTACTGTGTGTGAGTATGTGATTGAGACCTCACCTCAGCTGTTTGCAGGTCGCTAAGCTTCACACTTCATCAGCATCCACCCCATCTGCTGTAAATGGACACAGATGGCCTTTAGTGTAAGACACAGTAAACCACAGGGGGGCAATCTGGCCCTGCTATCCAACAACAGAGAGCAATGTCACCTGAAGTCTTTGGCCCTGATTTCTCTGGCTTAACCTCATAAACAACCTGTGTGATTCTCAGAACACTGTGTGCTGGAATCTTCTGTTTGTTTATTAACTGTTTATAAAACTAAAATCAAATATGTTTGACATAATATATATTAGAGAAATATATATGTTTTGGTTTTGTAGTTTTTTAATCATTTTTGTATTTTTAAATACACTATATATTGTTCAAAAGCCAGTAAGATTTTTATTTTTGAAAGAATATAATACTATTCAGCAAGGATACATTAAATTGATCAAAAGTGACATTAAAAAACTTTAAACATTGTAAAAAACATTGTTACAAAAAAATCTATTTCAAATAAATGCTGTTCTTTTGAACTTTTTATTCATCAAAGAATGCTGAAAATAAAATGTGTCAGTATATATATATATATATATATATATATATATATATACACACACTGATCAGGCATAAGATTATGACCACTGGCAGTTGAAGTTATTAACACTGATTATCTCTTTATCACGACACCTGTTAGTGGGATATATTAGGCAGCAAGTGAACATTTTGTCCTAATAGTTGATGTGTTAGAAGCAGGAAAAATGGGCAAGCGTAAGGATTTTAGTGAGTTTGACAAGGGCCAAATTGTGATTTCTAGACAACTGAGTCAGAGCTTCTCCAAAACTGCAGCTCTTGTGGGGTGGTCTGCAGTGGTCAGTATCTATCAAAAGTGATCCAAGAAAGGAACAGTGGCGACAGGGTCATGGGCGGCCAAGGCTCATTGATGCATGTGAGGAGCGAAGGCTAACCCGTGTGGTCTGATCCAACAGACGAGCTACTGTAGCTCAAATTGCTCAAGAAGTTAATGCTGGTTCTGATAGAAAGGTGTCAGAATACACAGTGCATCGCAGTTTGTTGCGTATAAGGGCTGCATAGCCGCAGACCAGTCAGGGTGCCCATGATGACCCCTGTCCACCGCCGAAAGCGCTAACAGTGGGCAAGTGAGCATCAGAACTGGACCACGGAGCAATGGAAGAAGGTGGCCTGGTCTGATGAATCACGCTTTGTTTTACATCACGTGGATGGCCGGGTGAGTGTGCGTCGCTTACCTGGGGAACACATGGCACCAGGATGCACTATGGGAAGAAGGCAAGCTGGCGGAGGCAGTGTAATGCTTTGGGCAATGTTCTGCTGGGAAACCTTGGGTCCCGCCATCCATGTGGATGTTACTTTGACATGTACCACCTACATAAGTATTGTTGCAGACCAGGTACACCCTTTCATGGAAACGGTATTCCCTGGTGGCTGTGGCCTCTTTCAGTAGGATAATGCGCCCTGGCACAAAGCAAAAATGGTTCAGGAATGGTTTGAGGAGCACAACAATGAGTTTGAAGTGTTGACTTGGCTTCCAAATTCCCCAGATCTCAATCCAATTTGAGCATCTGTGGGATGTGCTGAACAAACAAGTCCGATCCATGGAGGCCCCAACTCACAACTTACAGGACTTAAAAGATCTGCTGCTAACATCTTGGTGGCAGATACCACAGCACACCTTCAGGGGTCTAGTGGATTCCATGCCCGAACGGGTCAGGGCTGTTTTGGCAGCAAAAGGGGAACCAACACAATATTAGGAAGGTGGTCATAATGTTTTGCCTGATCNATATATATATATATATATATATTAAAGAATTAGTTCACTTTCAAATGAAAATCACCCCAAGCTTTACTCACCCTCAAGCCATCCTAGGTGTATATGACTTTCTTCTTTCTGATGAGCATAATTGGAGAAATATTAATAAATATCCTGACGCATTCGAGCTTTATAATGGCAGTAAGCGTTACCAAACGAGTATGAGCTGAAGAAAGTGTCTCCATCCACATCAATCATAAACCTATTCCACGCGGCTCCGGGGGGTTAATAAAGGCCTTCTGAAGGGAAACCAAAAAAAAAAAAAACATTCCACCAGACCGCCTTCCGGTCTGGTGGAATATGTGTCCAAAGTGTCAACTGTCAAATGTCAATCCTAAACTACTGCATGCAAACACAAACAACCCTGGCACGGCGGCCCAAAATGTGAAAACACAAAACTACTCACTAAATTTAGTTTCATTCTCAAGGCCTTTCTTTAGGCAAATTCATCCACGATGTTCTCTGTGTTTAATTCACGGCTTCGTGCATTCTCAATGGAAAGAACTGCCAGTTTTGATAATCTGTTCTGCGACATGGTGCGCCGCAAATAATTTTTTTATTAGCTTCAGTTTTGAAAATGAGTGCTCCACTGAAGCAACAGTAACAGGGATGGTAAGAAAGAGAAATAAAATGGTGCACATGTCGCTGAAGCTAGATGTGATAGAGTTGTTCTCAACAATAAAAAAAATGTCCAGATCAGAACTGTTGTAAGCAGAGATTTGCACGGAATGCGATCAATTGTTGTGGAAGGGCTGGAGAGATACAACTCTTTGTTGTATCTCTCCAGTAACCTCTTTTCTTTTTTTAATTTGGCACTGCGATGCAGCTTTTGCCAAGTAGAGTTTGCTGGCTGCAGTCTGCGGTGGACATCCAACTGTTCGGATCATTTTACTGACTCGGATCTTTGAATCAAAATGAACTAATCTTCATATTAGTTCTAATTTTTCAAGTCATTTCGGTTATTTCAGCAGAATATAATTCAAAGTTTACATAATAGCCAGATTCCCCAACACATCAACTTACGCAACGTTTATCACATCTAGAGTAAGAAAAAAACTGCAATGCAAAGCCAAATAATGAGAAACAGAAACGCAATTAATTTATTGCTTTGCTTCGTTCATTCATCCCGTGACATGATAGATATGTGTATCTATGGTGACCCCCCATCCCTGTGTCGGTTTCCTATTGAAAGGGTTTTTAAGAGTAATGGTAGGTTTTGAGTGTTTCAGGCTTAAGGGTAGATTTTAGGTGGCTTTCAGTGCAGTCTGTCAAAAAGGACAAATATAATAAGTAAATGATAAAGAATTGAGTGTAATGGGTTATGTCTTCTCGATGTATAAAGTTAATGAGGATAAGCGCGGTTTTTCCCCCAAACCACTTCACCAGAAATTCAGCTAATTTCCAGCTAATGCAGCTAATTTTATTTGTTAAGGTTACAGTGATGGGTAAGTTTAGGGATCAGTGTTTGGTTTAGGCATTATAATACTGTGACATGACCATTGACATGACCAATAAAATCGGCTGCAGGGCGGCATGGGCCTGGCTTGTGACATCACACTTGGATGTGGGCCGGGTTGGATGTCCACCGCAGGCTGCAGCGAGACGCTTCTCGCTTTTGCACGTAGTGCAGCATCATTTAAAAAATGATGGCGTAGTACTACGGCAGCTGCGGGGTGCAAAAAATAACAAATGCACACAAGAAATTACAAAGAAAATAGAAATTACAGAGGAACAAGAAATTACTGCACATAACATGCATACAAAAATATATTTATCATGGCCACATATTAAATGTTCATTCCCTCGTTCCCCTGGGATGGCCCCCAATTTGCCTGGGCCCATTTGCACGTGCATACCCTGCTTGCCCAGACGCTACGCCACTGATTTACATCTAGAGAACAGAATATCATAAAGACATGGGTGGACTTTTTTGACATGGGCCAGTAAATAATCTAGCAATCACTCAGAATACATTAGCAACCATATGGCAATACCCTGGCAACCACCAGCACTCTAGCTTCATGGCATTTGTATAAAAAGTTTCCTTTTTAATTCTGTAATGTATTTATTTGTAAGGTCCATCATTTAAATACCTCAGTCTGGTACTCAAAGGAAGTAATGTCAGCTCCTCGGAGAGGTGTGTGTGTGAATGCTGCTCTTCTCGGCCTCTTCAGTGTTTGTGACCCGTTTTCACGCTTCTCACTATAAAGCACCAATTCTCAGGCGCTTAGCTCAGGGTTTATTACATCCTCCACACCTCGGCTCACCGCAAGCCTTTATGTGTGTGTTTGACTCAGCAGCTCTCCGGATCAGCGCTGGCGTATGAGCCTGGGATTCAGTGAGCTGAGAAAACAGTTTTGGGCTCTTATCGGCTGAGAACTGTAGGAGAGATGTGGAGGCGCTGTTATTTTTTAGGGGGGGCTGACTTCTCAGCATGGCAGGGGTTTAATTGTGACAGTGGGTTGCTGTTATTGAATGAGCCATTTCTCCAGTTGATTGAAGAGCTGCTGGTTTATCCTCCATCATAACCAATGATCAGTGACTGAAGTCATGCTTTAGGAAGAAAATCTACCCACAACTATGAATTAGTATTTTACAGAAATTCACCTAAATATTTCAATTTTCACTCAAGAAATGCCACACAGACTATAACGGTTACGGTTCATAAACCCTTTGGACTAGGCATATTTGTGGTATTTCTGTAAGAGGATCTCTTAAATGAAAAAGTAGTATGCATACTATATAATAGAACTGAAAGTGATTTTACAAAAAGTGTCTTTACGAAAAAAATATGGCAAGCCTTGTTGAGGAATAGAAACACAGTGGAGTGAAAGCCTGACCATAATTTGTTTCAGGCTAACTCTAAAATACATAATACTTAATTTTTACTTAATAACATTAAGTAAAATGTAATCCAAAAATAATTGTACATTTATTACAGAAACAGAACAGTTACTACAGGTACAATCCCCTGGAGCAACCAGGGTTTAAAAGGAATAGTTTAGTCTTCTGAAGTGGTACAATAGCTTTATGTGAGAAACAAAAATAATTTTAGTCTTTATTTACTGAAAATCTTCCTGAAATATCAAAATGGATTGATATTTGAATATATGTACGAGCAAATGAGAAAGCTGTGATGGAACTAAAGCTTCAGTCTATTCCTCCTACAAAGTGCTTCATATCGTATGACTTCAAAAGATTTGGAATATCACGCATAAGTCATATAGGCTACTTTTATGTTTGCTTTATGGTGGTTTTACCTGTTTTTCAGAACTTGACAGCCCCTGGACATATGCTTTTGTTGTATGTAAAAGAGCAGCATGAACATTCTTCTAAACTTTACAATGTTACTTACATGGTAAACAGTTTGCATCACCTTGATGTTCTTTCACTCCAAATTTCTCCATCTCTGATTTTTAGGAGGCAGACACTGATGACAACCAAGGCACTTTGGGATTTGAGGAGTTCTGCTCTTTCTATAAGATGATGTCGACGCGGCGTGATCTCTACCTGCTGATGCTCACCTACAGCAACCATAAAGACTACCTGAATACAGATGACCTCAAACGCTTCCTTGAGACTGAACAAAAGGTGAGGCGTGGTTGGCAGGTAAAATCCACTAGTAATGTAAAGAAAAAATACAGCAGATACTGTGAAGCATCTGTCGTGCATGTTTTTTTCATGTCCTCTTTTTTAACTCAGGCGCATAATTTGATAAACTTGATGAAAATACAATTTGCTAATGCTAAAGCCCTGGGTATACGGTTTTTTTGCACAGTGGAACACACAGCCTTTCAAAGTATACTTCACTTGACTCATGCGAGCACAGGCGTTCGGCGCATGCACAGTTTTGAGCAGTCTCTCGCCACGAGTTAACCCATGTAAATATATTTGTATTCAGTCATGCTAGAGTTGTACAAATGAGGGTACTTTTTAACCTCTTCACACAATCTCTCATCTATGTAGGCCTCTATTGTTGCTGTAGCTTGCATGCGTTCCGGTCTGTTCTGTTTATGCAGGTTTTGTTCAATTACCTTGTGAATCGACACCCCCAGGGCATGTTTGCCACCTTGTATATAAACTATTTACTGCAAAAAAATGAAATGTGCATGTGTGACCTGTGCATACAAAGTACGCGTGGTTACAAAAATCCAGCGGTGTGCGTACAGTGTGCGCATACTCTTATGATGACGAGATTTGCATCATGCGCACTGTACGCTGACCCTCGCGTAGGCGTAAAAAGAATACTTTGGGCTTAATGTGGCCGTTAATAGGCTTTCCCACAAAATTTTGGAAAGATTGTCCTCACACACCCTCAAATCCTTCTGCTTCATGGTCTTTAAGAACAGCACAGAAATCAATGAAGCTTTGCTAAGGGGGGCTGCTGTACAGACCAAGCCCCACAGTTCGGCAAGCATGTGATTCGCGGATTAATTTCTAAGTTTAACCATCATAGAGTGAAAGTTTATCATTTGCATGTGTTTTTTCTTGACAATTTACACATTCAAGAGATTTTAAACCATTTGAGTGCAAGAAGAGGCGAAAGAGAACTCGTTCGCGCACACAGCCGCGCAGACACACATAAGCACGTTTCAGAGAGCAAACACTAAATTGATTCCTTTTTCACTTCTTGTGCTTGAATGAACATATACACACAAAATTATGTTAAAAAACCTTTCTATGCAAGTATTCTTGTAAACACAGTTGGTTATGTCTTACATGAATGTAAACAGCTGAGAAAGAAATTGGATGTGTATATCATTATATTGGATCCGTACATTAGTTCTTAAAGTGACAGCAACCTATAAATACCTGCTGTTATCTTTAATTTTAAACAAACAACAAAACACATCTTTAATAAAGATTACTCTATATTTAATTTATACAATGAACACTATAGTGTTATTTTACATTTAATGATTATATTTCTGTACCTGAACACTAGCCTACTGTTAGACTTTACTTTATTTGTAATTGTGTTATATTGTATTTATCTATGCTTGTAATGTGTGTATTTGTTCTTATTTTATTAATAACTGTTCACTTATCTTTAATAATGTTTAATTATTAAAAGATAGATTTTTGCTGTGGTATCGAAGTACTTAAAATGGGCTTTAAATGTAATAAATGAAAAGCAAAGTTACATGAACACACCCACCCTTCTTTTTTTTTTTCTCTTTTTTTTGCGCTGATCCCAAAAATGATCCGATCCTTGACTCAAAAACTGTAATATGATCCAAACCGTGAGTAAAATGTACATTTGCAGTGGTTATGAATTTCTTTGAATTTAATAAATGAGTGACCTTGTTTACACATAAATATATAAATCCGAGTCTGGTTTCTCATCTTTATGAGGTGTGTAAACCTCTTTTTGGAATTGGACCTTCGGCAAATGATTGACATCTACATGCTGTCAAATGATAAAAATAAATAAATAAATATATATATATATATATATATATATTTANNAACACTGATTAGGTTAATGAGGAAAGAGTTGACCTCACCACATTGAGAGACTACTTGGAATATTTGACTTTAAAAATTCACATCACATCACACCACATCTCATTTTAATTTAAAGTAAAGGTAAAGAGATGATAAAAATGCTCATGGAAGTGTTATGCATTTTCCCATTGCATAAACTATTATAGAAACATTCAGGAAATTATTGTATGTTCACATTTATTATGGATTATATGTGATAACTGATTTGTGATTTAATTAAAATATTACATACAGTGAATTGATATGTTAACAACTATGAATGATATTTCATTCTATTCTAATGTTCTTTACCCTATGGAACCTCATTTGTAAAATCAACTCTAGTGGTAAATTTTCCTATTACTTCAAATGCTAAATCAAAAATCCACATGATGTTTGATTCAAGTGGTGTTTCAAGTAAGTGGTTGACAGAACGCTGATATAATGTTTAAGGCGATCATTAAAATCTCATTAAAAGTTTAAAAGCAGTCATGTACAGCATTATAAAGTAATAACATGCAGTCAAATTGAAACTAAACATACAAAAAGCCCACCATGAACTATATAGAATGAGGAAATTAGCATCTCAAGCAAATGGTACCACTCAGAGTGACCTTTTCTTCATGATAACACTCCACTCTCGTTTGTCTCATGTAGTTACCAGCAGGGGGAGAAAAAAAAGTGGCTCTTATCAAACAGCATCGTTAGTTTCTTAATGGACTGAGCAAAATAGAGCTGAGAATAAAGTATACCAATCCCTTTAAGTTCCACTTGCAGCTAATCATCAACAAAGATGTTGATGTACTGCGTGGTTTACTGCAATGCCGTATCCACAGCTGGCAGTATCCCACCATCCTCCACTGGAGGCTGGAGGAAATATCTGACACTGATTGGCATGGATGGGAATCTCATTGACTAATCAGTCCATTTAAACACCAGCTGTTAGCATCACAATCGGACTCCAGAGCGGAGATGGGCTAGTTGTGTGAGGATGGCTCCCTGTAGTGTTATTTATCACACATTTCATACGTAATATG
Source organism: Anabarilius grahami (assembly GCA_003731715.1). Classification (NCBI taxonomy): domain Eukaryota; kingdom Metazoa; phylum Chordata; class Actinopteri; order Cypriniformes; family Xenocyprididae; genus Anabarilius; species Anabarilius grahami. The sequence goes on along the minus strand of RJVU01028295.1, from coordinate 469,932 downwards.
AATAAAAAATAAGCTTTGATTTGATTAGATGGCTGTAACTATTTTAAATGCATGCTTTTCACATTTGTAAGTGTTTAATCATTCACTTGTTCATCTTTCTTTACTGTCTGTTTGCGTTTCAGATGACAAGTGTCTCAAAAGAGCACTGCCTCGAAATTGTTTCCAAGTTTGAGCCTTGTCCTGAAAACCAGACATTGGGTGTTCTGGGTATTGACGGTACGAACATTTTATTTCTAATATTTAATTGCTCAAAGGATACTTTTTAAAAGATTTAAAGTGTAGACTGTAATGACACCTTTACTTGTAGTATTTTGTAAAGTATTTTTTTAAAAATTTACATTTATGACTGTATGTTGTGTTATATGACTTTGGCATTAAATTAGGTTAACTGGTTAACGCTGCTTCATATTTCTAATACAACGGCTGAGGGAGTGATGGCATATTATTTCTCTCATATTTCTCTCTTCTGGCCAACGTAATGAATCTCTATATTTTTTTCCTATTTTGGAGTACAAAAATTATATTTGTTGTAGTTTCTGTTCATTACTATAGAAGTTTATCCAACTAAGATTACTTATGATTCTGAGAATCCTGGAAATGTGAAAAGGGTTCATTGAGAATTTTGCATGAGGGTGAAAAATTTTCCCATTTCACATCAAGTTAGTCACATGAATTTGCAGTGTTTACCAACAGAAAGCTGCTTGGTTTGAAAGTGACTTCTGTGTGAGCGGTGCTTCATGCATCACTACACTATTGACAATGGACCTTTTTCTCAGCGAAATGTTGCTAATGTGAACTTTAAAGGAGTTTTCAGTTATATGTCAAGTATAAACTGAATGTTACTTAATTCTTTAGGAGAAATAAACATAGGTGCAAATAAGTAAATTGTACTAAATAGTTAGAATATACAGTAGAGCTATAAAATGTGCATAGATTGCAAAGAATTCTTAGAATGGGTTCCTTGGACCTTAAAGGGTTAGTTCAACCAAAAATGAAAATTGTGTTATCATTTATTCACACTCATGTCGTTTTAAACCCCTAAGACTTTTCTTCATCTTCAAAACACAAATGAAGATATTTTTAATAAAATCTGAGATTTCTGTCCCTCCATTGACAGTCCACGCTACTACCACTTTGATGCTTCAACGCATACATAAGATCCTTGCTTGACAAGCGAAAACCAATGAGGTTCATTCTCATGTGTTACGCAGCACGTTTGAGCTTCCGCAAGAACTAGTGAGGTTTGTTCTCATGTGTTGATGAATGTTTATGTGAAGAAAAGCCTAAATTAAATCTGTTCATGAAGCGATCGTGTCTCTTCAGAAAATTTGGACTAAACTGCTCAATTGACCTTTTGCGGGGAGTTTGATTGACAGGTGATCTAACCGATCATAATGCTGAATCCGCCGTTATCTCCAACAAAGCAGTAAGGAGAGTTAGTAGATTAACATCGATGGACTTGAACTTGAAAAATGGAGTGTAAAAATGGCAGCATGGCTTGTCGAACATAGCAACAGTAACTAAAGAGGGCGGGTCTTTGCGAACGGTCAATTCATATGGATTTATCTTACAATTTCTTTATGAACTTTTTGAAGCGTCAATGTGATGCATGGACTGTCAATAGAGGGAAAGAAATGTATCCAACTGCATAAAAATATCTTAATTTGTTTTTCGAAGATGAAAGAAAGTCTTAAGGGTTCGAAACGACATGAGGGCGAGTAATTGATGACCAAATTTTTGGGTGAACTATCGCTTTAACCTATTAATTGATTTATTGTATTGATTCATTTTATTGATTTTTTTAAACCACACTGTAAAAAATTTGCTGACACTGAAAATTTCAATTTATTTGGTGTCCCAATTCATTTATTTTTATTAACCACTTTGAATTTAATTACTGGTGATGAAAATCAAGTTGACACACACAACAAAATGGCATTTTTAAATAGATTCTTTAGTTTTCAAGACTACATTGCATTAGTTTTTCTTTGTGCTGCATCAACTAATGTAAAATGTTTATGACAGGAATTCACAATTTCTTCTAAATGTATACCCACAGGTTTTACAAATTACATGCGCAGTCCTGCTGGGGACATCTTCAACCCTGAGCATCACGAGGTAAACCAGGACATGACACAGCCCCTCAGTAACTACTTCGTTGCTTCCTCCCACAACACCTACCTGATGGGCGACCAGCTCATGTCCCAGTCTCGGGTGGATATGTACGCCTGGGTGCTGCAGGCCGGCTGCAGATGTGTGGAAGGTGAGATTGGCCTGACTTTCTAGTGCTTTTTAGTGCATCTTCTTAAATAAGTGAATCAATTTCCACATTTTGTGATCCAAACTATTCATGATAATCAAAGCTCTGTGTGTGGTTTGTAAAATATGTTTTAGTTTTCTTTATAAATACAAGAGAAAAAAATATAATTTACATGCAAATTTATTTAATTCATTTAAATTAATCCATTTAATAAATGTAAACTTTTTTTATTATCGTCCTTCAGTGGATTGCTGGGATGGACAGGATGGAGAACCAATCGTACATCATGGCTACACACTGACATCCAAAATCCTTTTTAAAGATGTTATTGAGACCATCAACAAATATGCATTCATCAAAAACCAGTAAGAGACATTGGATGTATTGGATATTAACTGATTCAGGAGGTTATAGGTAGTGGTATGTGTTTGTGACTTTTTTTAAGCTGAGAAGTGCAAAACAAATGTATGTATAATAATTATTTTAAGTCAGTCTTTTTGTGAGAAAATACAATTTCTAGTGTACACAAAGTTATAATGATTATGGGACAAATTATGAAATTTGGCACACAGGTAGAGGACAGTCTGAACAGTTACCAGAGCAAATTTAGAGTCGCTAACTCAAACCCTCTAGTGCAACCAACTGTCCTAATTTGCACTAATGTTTATGCTAAGAACTTTTGAACCTTAAGGGCTAGAAACAAAACAGAAACAAAAATGTTGCTCCGATTTTCACAAAAATCTAATCAGATTGTTCTTCAGACCATGTCGACAAAAAGTTATGGAATTCAAGTTTATATCGTCAATATGTTTAGTCTTCAGTTGTACAATTAAATATTTTTAATAATTTCTGTATCTGTGAACAAATTATTATAATGAGACTATTAAACAAATCATAAGAAGCTGCTAAAATACAATCAATTTATTATCTATTATCAGTGAATATTGAAATATTGTATATATATATATATATTTAAATACATATATATATATATATACTTTAAGCATACATCTATTATATATGACCACCATGCTTTCAAGATATCATTTTCACATCGATCCATCCATCGATCATTGGATATTATGATAGTATGGGGAATCATAAATAATAAATCATAGCATAGTACTGGAAAGTTTTTTTTCTTGCTTTTCTGTGGTATTTTAGCAGCAAAATGAGAGAACAACTATTACTCTGAAGTTTCATGCCTGAAGGTTTATGTGACTGACAGCTGGCAGTGAAGGACAGTCAATGCTAGCCCATAGTCACAGTGTTTTTGTAATATGGCATTCTCTGAGCCTGAAGCACTGTTGAGCAGAGAATCAGGGACTGTGTGAACGTGTGTGTCCACATGAACATTTCACACTGACAGCTTGTTTCTACATGACTTCCTCCATTGCTATGAATTTCAGGTGTTGTTGTTGCTGAAGGTGATAATCCAATAAACACTGTTAAGGGTTCTTGCGGGTCGCAGTAGATGAAAAAATCTATTTTTAGACAATGTGTCACTCATATGTCAGATGTGATATGCATTTGTTATGTGTCTATTTGGCTTGCCATTTTAGCGTGTTTATGTTTATAAGTTGCAATGACAGTAAAAGCGCACATTTACAGCAGTAAAAATCTGTCAGTTAGCAGTATCTAGGGCTATTTCATTTCACTTATGGATAAAGGTTTCTTGTACCAGAAATGGTGCTTTCCACAAATAGAGTACGGAATAAGACTTTAAGATAATCACTGAAAATAATTATTAACCATCAGAAATGTTGTTTTCTCACCTCAAATAAGGAACAACTAAATATTATATTAGCTGTTTTATTTTATATTAAGTCATAAAGAATTTTAATATGCTCTGAGTATTTCTGCATAAGCTGTTTGAAGCTTTGGCTCCCATTTTTTAATTGTAAGTGTCTTTTAAAGGCACAGTAAGTGATTTCTAAGCAGCACTTGATATTTGAAATGAACTCAAACACCCCCCCCCCCATTGCTCCGCCCCCAAACTGCACAAACATGCAACGCAAGAGTGGATGTCTCTTTATCATAGCTGAAGCAAAGCTAAATAATGCTTTTTGAAAAATAAAGTGAAGATGATGAACGAATGACAAGGAAGAACAAAAAATGAATATACAGTACACAAGAATATATACACTCTAAAAAATGTTTGGTTAAAAACAACCCAAGTTGGGTTGAAAATGGACAAACCCAGCAATTGGGTTGTTTTAACCCAGTGGTTGGGTTAAATGTTTGCCCAACCTGCTGGGTAGTTTTATTTAACCCAACTACTGATTAAAAATGACTATATGGCTGCTTATCCAAAATAGGTGAGAAATTAAAAATCAGACACATAATTACTAGAGGCAACAATAATAATTAAAAGGTGTACATTTATTAATAAGCAATTTAATAAATGTTTATTGTTTATTATTCATTATCTTATTAATAAATGCTCATTTATTAAACATATTAATAAATGTTAATTTCCAGCATATTTTGGGTTCATTTTAAGCAAGCAATGCAGTAATTTTTATACAACAGTTGAGTTAAATAAAACTACCCAGCACGTTGGGCAAACATTTAACCCAACCACTGGGTTAAAACAACCCAATTGCTGGGTTTGTCCATTTTCAACCCAACTTGGGTTGTTTTTAACCCAGCATTTTTTAGAGTGTACAAGCAAGAGTTGAACAAACGACAAACAATGCTCCAGACAAACAATAACACTCAAAACTGTCCTGTTACTATAGCTAACATTACAACAACAGCATATCTTGGTTCTGTGAAACATAGCAAAACTAATGTTACTCACATATGGAGCAGAAACAAACAACACAACTTTCGTTTGTTCAAGGGTTTGTTTTCAGGCCTTCCCGCTGAGGTCTCTCCAGCACTGGAGACATTTTCTAATATTAGTGTGGGTCCTAAAGCTCTTGCCTGATCATAACCTTTTCTACAGTCTTTGTTCAAATCTCCTCCTCGCTCACTTTCTCTCCTCCCCCATCAATGGTGTATATGCCCCCTACTGCTGATCGGCTACAAGTGTGTTGTGGTTTTCGATCAGATCCACTTTCAGCAGCGTTTCTCAGAAATCACCTTTAAGCTTTCTGTCTCACAATTTAATGACATTTCAAGTTTTCATAGATTGGTAAATGTATGTTTTGGACTATATATCCTCAGGTATCCATTGATTCTTTCCATTGAGAATCACTGCAGTGTCCCTCAGCAGAAGAAGATGGCTCAGTATCTGACTGAAGTGTTTGGTGATAAACTGGACACATCTTCCATCCCCACAGACCCATCTGGACTTCTGCCTTCACCTGAAGCTCTAAAAGGCAAAATACTCATCAAGGTAACTGTCTAAACATTTTTAAAAATGTCCATTCAAAATCAGCTAATTTATGGAGATTTTCAGATGATGACTGGTCAAATGCACTCATGATGTTAAACAAGCATGATGTAAAACAAATTATTTGAAGCATCATATTATATTAAGATTTTGTAAGCTGTAAGTTACTTATTTTTCGCTGAAAATTTTATAATGTGTAATTTTTTACCAAAAGATAAGATAATTTTTTGCAGTTGCTGGTCGTGTTCTATCAGAAAACCTTTTAGAGCAGCAAAACAGTACAGTCTTAATGATATAAAACCTATTTGCTGAAGTGCAACCCTCTCCTGTGCTTTTAATAAAGTGTGAGGTTTGAAAATTGGGCCGTAGATGGAGCAGCTCGGCAAGCGAGTTGGCGCTATAATTGGAAGACAGACTGACGTTCCCACTAGAAAGTGAATCCTGAACTGCAAACTGGGCCAGCCGGTGGTATTGACAAATTGCTCGGCACAGGCTGTGGATCATGGAGCACGTGGCTACTGGGCAAATAGACTGAGTGTTTTAAAGCATTCTCATCACAACTCAATCGTTGAATTTGACTGGAACTTTGCTTTGTTACCATTGAACATGACTATAATAAATAACCTAAGTTGAAAACTTAAAAGCATACTCTAACCAAAAAATATTAAATGAAATCATTTAACCACGCTCATGTTGTTCCAAACTTATATGAATTTCTTTCTTCAGAACAAAAAAGAACATGTCTTGAAGAATGCTAGTAACCAAACAGTTTCGGTTCCCATTGACTTCCTTTTGAATGGACAAAACAATTAAATGGAAGTCAACGGGAACCGAAACTCTTTGGTTACCAACATTCTTCAAAATATCTTCTTTTCGCAGAAGAAAGAAATGCATACATGTTTGGAACAACATAAGGTTGAGTAAATGATGACAGAATATTCATTTTTGGGTAGAGTATTCATTTAAGTTTAATTGCTGTCTTAAATATGACATAAAAACAAAGTAGTGCAAAAGTTACAATACTTTGAATTTAATATCCGATGAAGAAAACCAAAAACTCATAAAACTGGGTAGAAAGTTAAATGGATTTTACAGTGTGTTAATGCAATGTCAAAGCCAATAATAGCAGCAACCAACAGCACACACTAAAACTAATTACTCATTGGGTCAGACATTGTTTTTGACCCGCTATTGATTCACCCATCTATCACTGGCCTCTTTCTGTTAATGTCCCTGTCAATGTCAGTGATGCATCTCTGTAGTCAGTACATACATAAGTGCTGTTCTGTCCCAGTTAATAATACTATTTTCTGATAAAGCCCCGTAAGAGCAGATGGGTCCCCTGGGTTTTAATTGTCTTGTAAGATGCTATTACTGCTACAACAATCTTGGGCCAAACATTCTCTATCCAAATATCTAAATGCTGATAAAAATGCATTGAGGATTGCAAGCATGCAGTCCCATTTTATGTACTTGCATCATGCGCTCGTGCAGTAACAAAACTCAGTACTCAAGGGGGCTAACAGTTTCTTTCAAATGTCAGTGCTGTTAAAAAAAGAGAGTGGCTGCTTCCAAAATCACATAGTAACTAAGTAATTACTTTGTGACTGCTAAAAATGTGTTTTATATAGTATGAATGTGTGCAATACGAATGTATTCTGCACGTACTACATTCTCCGTGTTGTCATTCTCATGTGACCTTCCAGCGTCAGTTGAATTGCTTCACTGCCATTTACATTTCAATTGTACATTAGATGCACACTTCAGAATCTCATTGGAAGTCATCCTGGTACTTTTCTCCTACTATTTTATGGATACTATGAATTCAGAATTCAGACTCTTTTCATTCTCTTTTTTCGCCTATTGTATAGTAGGAAAGTACACGATTTTGGGTAAAGCCGAAGATAAAACAAAATAACACCGTGTCTACAATGGTTTGAATTGATGTGGCGCATTGAGCCGCAACAGCTAGAAGCTGTCCACACTGGACGCGACAAAACGACCATTGCAAATCCATTTGTCCTTCCTATGAGAAGTATCGCGAGTGCTTGGAGTACATCATAAATAGAACGAGGCATCAGTTAACTGTTAGGGATTTGTCATGTCGCGTCACGCCGCATTCCAGTGTAGAAAACATCCCTGATTATAATGGGTTCTATTGTCTTTTGACGCATTGCATCATGCCGCTCGTGTCCGGTGTAAACACGGTGAAAGAATAAGACAATTTACGCTAATAACTGCTATAGCTCCCCTTGTGATAATACTGAAAATGCAACATGTACTTGTGTTGGGTTATAAATTGCATCATGATGAACACAAATACACATAAAATCAAGCTTTGGTAGCTAAAAACATTTGCTTTAAGCAATTGTATATAGATGCTATTAGAGTTTTTTTTTTTTTTTTTTGCCACAAGACACCAACTCTTCCAATTACTGTCAATGTGTCCTTACACTGTGTCCTAATGTAATCCCTCCAGTTCTACATGCACCGCTCCGAGCGGGATTCAAACCGGTGTTTCCAGGCATGGGAGGCTGGCGTGCTAACAAGGACGCTAAAAACCACAGCCTTTAGCGTCAGTTGCTAGCGTACCTCTTAAGGCCAGGGGTGTGAGGTTTACTCATGCGGTGCTTACTAGCTGGCCTCCGTTACACTCACCCTCCTAAACCTCACTCCCATCCGGGTCACGGCACCAATGTACAATGTTTTACTCGTACTGCTCCGAGCAGGATTCTAACTGCCGTTTCCGGCATAGGAGGCAGGCACGCTAACAAAGACGCTAAAGACCGCAGCCTCTAGAGTCAGTTGCTAGTGCGCCTCTTGAGGCCAGGGGAGTAAGGTTTACTCGAACAACTCTTACTATCTTGCCTTTGTTACACATTTCCAGAAACAAATTATTTGTCTGTCTGCACTTAAACAAAAAGTCAGTGTGAAAAGGAAAATCAGAAAAAAACATTGATATTTAACATACAGCTATGTGGAACACGCCATGTTATGTTTCACTGTAGGTTAGGAACTGGATTCCAGAATAATTTTTTATGTCATCATATTATAGTTTATGAATGGTAAAAAGTGATTGCTCATTAAAACCATCAGCACAAGAAAGACCCAAAGTATGTTTACTCCGCCTTGATGATGTTTTAAAGGTCACATATGTAGTTCTGCAACACAAGTGTCAACAAATGGAATTACAAAAAATAATAGGTGTGTTGGATGTCTTTATGCAGTGATGTGCAGACTAATCAGTGTCTGAGTTAAAGCTGTGCATGTTAGAAATTATGCAGACAGCGCAAATATTGCATTTAATTCACTTTATCTATGATAAAGAAAGCAATCACTGTGCAATCAGTATGGGAAGCTGAAATGTCTGCATTTTTCTAAATGCAAGTATTTATACTGAACTAGTATTAAATATAGAACACATTTCACAAATCTTCTATTTGCATGTTTTCTATATGCTTGTTTGGATTTCATAGGGTAAAAAACTGTCGGCAAATATAGATGAGAATGCAGAGGAGGGGGACGTGTCTGATGAAGATAGTGCAGATGAGATGGAAGACGACTGTAAGCTGATGAATGGAGATGTAAGTAATGTTAGATGATTATGGTGCATTTTACATTATATTTTGTGTAAAAATGTGTTAACTAAGTAATCTGATCAAAAATAGCTAATGTTCATTCAACACACTGATAGAAGGGCAAATCGAGTGCATTGCATTGTGGGATACAATATATTATTTGAATTGAATGCTACAGTTATGTTTTCTTATAATTGTACTTCACACAGGTACTTTGTTTTTTTTATCATATTACAGTAATACAAATTTTTTTCACATTACAGAACAATTACTAACAGTAAGTGGTGGAGAGATTTAATGTGTTTAATTGTGATTAAAATAATGTTATAGTCTTCATTTTCTTAATTATTATTATTATTTTCATTTGGGGTTAAAATATCACCTGGACATGTTCTTGAAAGTTTAATGAGAATTATCCTATAATCCTCAATTCTTTCAGTCCTTCTATGTCTGGCATGTTATGCAGTACTTTTCAATCATACTGTATGCAGAAGGCTCTTAGAGAAACCTCAAAGGCTCATACATTTTAGATGAAAGCTCCTCACTCTTAAGTGCCAAAATATAAAAATAAAAGGCATTTTTGTAAGTGAAATATTTAGCATGAATGTTTCTGTGTGTATAAAATTGGGTCAAGGACTTAAATTGAACTGACCTGGATAATTTGATGAATGGTTTTGACCTTGATGTTCTCTGTAGAAAGCTGCAGATGCTATTACAATGCTAATTTTAAGGCGTCACTCCACCCAGGAGGTCCATTCAAATTCAGTTCCCTGTGTCTCCCTTTCCAGACATCTATGAACAGGAAGCAGGCAGAAAATGTTGCAAAGAAAAAATTAGATAACCTCATGAAGGAGTCAAAGATTCGTGACCGGGAAGATCCAGACAGCTTTACCATCGCATCCCTGCCGCCCACAGGAAAACACGACAAATCACCACTGAAGGTTAATACGCTGTACTTGACCCACACTCCATACATGTCACTCCTTCTTTTCCAGGAGAGGAAATGTTACCAATTTACACACTGCAAAAAAAATAATGTTCTTATTCAGTATTTTTGTCTTGTTTTCTGATTCCGCTGAGAAATATTTTGTCTTATTTTAAGCACTTATTTATTTTCAAGTAAAATGATCTTTATTTAAGAATTCCCTTTTGTTGCTTTATGTTCTATTTTTGATTCTATTTTAATGCAATTTAGATCATTGTAGTTTGATTTTTTTAGAGCAAAAAAAACTAAATGCCACACAGGATATAATAAGCTGATTATTTTTAAAACTAATCTTTACAATAATTGACCATGATAATCATAGTTTCTGACAAAATACCATAGTTAGTTCTCTTACCTTACCATTCCCTTACAGTCATTTAAACTGTCCAGCAAGTGCTCTAATTATGTCAGTTCTGCCCTTGTACAGATGTGGATAGTGTGGTTATTTAAGGACTTACTTGAGGGATATTTAACTGCACAGGACTGCACACAGAGGCTCTCGCAGCAGGTGCTACACTACACAGCCGTCCTTGATGGCCCACAGAGATATAGGCAAAGTGATATATTTTTATAGCATTTTCCCCTGAAGTCCACCCTCTCCTTGACACTCAATCTGTTTAATATACCTTTAAGACTTATAAATCTAAATTACCTATGTAATAGCTAAGTAGCTAGGTTAGTTCACACTGTCATTCATCAAGATGGGCCAATTTGCTGAATACTGAAATGGGTTTATGTGTAAATGTGGATGATCATATCTTATTTGCGGCTTATTTGTCTTACATAGGATGCGCACAGTGAAGGAAACTTCTTTTGTTAGAGTATGTCTACATAGCACAAGCAAACTCCTGTTTGAATAGGTTGCTACCGCCACCTAGTGATCATTGTGTCAAAGTCTGTTGTCCATCCGCAGCAGGAATTGTACCTATTGTTAATGTAACTGCCTCACCCCTCTGAGAGTGTTTAACTGTCATGATCATGCCTAGTGTATACACCCCTGTCCAGTTTTCACTGCAATGCATCTATATTTTGAATTCAGGGAAAAGCAGAAGACAGTACTGACACTGGAGATGAGGCCAACGTTGGTGGCAACAAACGTCTGGCTAAATCTTTCATGGGGAGCTTTTCCAAACGCAAGGTATAGATTACTTTGCATATGCACCCACATTCAACAAAACAATGTTTCTTCCCATAACAACATACTGCACACACACTGAAAATACATCCTCTGGTGCATAGATCAATTATTCATACTGAATGAATGATTAATTAAAATAATAAAATGTGTGTATACGGCTCTCTGGAATACATGATTCAGCTGTGTAATAAATGCTTTGTTAGTCCGGATCACCCATTAGAGGTTTATTTTACAATAGTGTTTGGCTGTCTGTACATTATCTCTTACATATTGACTTAATTGACACTGCATCACCTCAACTCCATCTGTTTACTGTAGAAAAAGACGAGTAAACTGAGAAAATCCACCAGTTTTGAGGATACAGACACAGATCAGGAGAGCTCGAGTGGGGCGTCTAAAGCACCAGTGCATCACAGCAGGTACCATTAGAATTGTTTATGATGTGTGAATTTTTACAGTATAGAGTATATTTAAATAATTTGTGTGAATATGTCTCAACTTTCATGTAACTGTAACTGTAATCTGTTTTAACAGAAAGAAAAAAACCATGAAGTTGTCAAGAGCACTTTCTGATCTGGTATACACAAAATCTGTGGGTACACCGGACTTTGAAGCACAAGGTGAGAAGAATAGAAAATATATGTGAAAATTCTTAACATTTGCACACAGAACACTTCCTGTGAGATCCAGTATTACAGGGTTGATGAAAAATGTATCACAAGGGCCTTTATTTAGGCTCTAGAGTGTTGCTCCATTGAGGGCCACTAAACAATCTAGGAATCCATTAGAAATGTTTATTTTATTACTAAGGTTTGTATATTACAATTCAGTTTAAAGTTCATTCTGAAAGAAATTACACTGAAAAAATGGTGTAGGATTTACTTTGAAACCGTTTTCATTCAGAAATTTTTAGAATATTTCACAAATAATTACAAAGAAACAGCAAAAAACGCATTTAATTAAACATGAAATTTTGAAGTATATAAATACATATAGTATTTTAATACTATTATTAGTACTTTCTTGTAAAAAAAGTACTCCAACAATCTGTTATTTACAACTTCAAAAAATAATTTATTCCAGTGTATTTGTTTTTATGTGTTTAGCTGTGC
>RJVU01028295.1:425808-448807 GCA_003731715.1 Anabarilius grahami | reverse complement strand
ACACTATGCTGTAAAAAGCTTAAACCAACCCAACCCAATCTCAGCTGCATTTTCCAAAAGCATCATAAGCCTAAATAGCTCAAAGAAATCATTGTCTTATGATGCATTTGGGAATGTAGCCCTCATTTCCACTTTTCAGGTTGGTTTGGTTTGATGGTTTTAGAAGGACACATCTAAAGCTGCCAGCAACTTGCCAGCAGGTCAGGCTTGGCTAGACTGGGAGACCACCTAAGGACCAGCAAACCATCTTAAACTGGTTAAGCTATTTTTGTCCAGCTGGGCAGAAGTTATCAAAGTTTTTTGGTTTGGTCAACAGATTTTGTTTGGTTAATAAGTTTGAAGACGACTTATTATTAATTGTGATGGGGATTGAAAGAGTTGCCCCCCTGATGATTTAAATTGTAAACAATTCAGTGACAGTCTAGTTATTAATTATCGTGTTTAGATTCCATTAGTCATCTCTTAGATTCATATTGACTACCCATTTTTCTGATGTCCCATTGCAGGTTCGAGCAGTCAGCGGTATAAAAGGACTGTTTCACAGAAACCCAAAGCAGGCATCTCTCGACAGCCATGCTGCTGCTCTGCTCAACCGTAAGACCACCTTCGGTGCTCACCTCCTGCGCCGCACAGCCAGTGCACCCACCAAGGGCCAACCCAAAGTCAAGAGGGGCTTCCCTGAGATCTCCATTGACACAAAAGATTGCAGCTCGGAGGGTGCCAGTGAGGAGCGGGAATCGGAAGAGGGGCCACTTGTCCACCACAATGGAGATAGCGCATCTGCAAAATCATGGGGTCACGGCACCAACGGGCAGCTTCACCCTGATGACAGTAAAGGTAAGAGTACTTTCTTTTATCCTGAGCCCCGTGCTACACCTTACAGAAGCAGGGGCACAGTGAGCGAACCTCTGAAGCGAGCCAACAAGTTGCGACTCCAGGATCCACTGGATGAGAAGCCGGGTGTGTTTGCACGTGTCGCTATCAACAGCTCTGGGCGGGTTGGGATGTCTTCCAATTGCATAAAGTGTGTAATTGGCTCCAAGGAGAGTCCTGACTTGGACAGGAAGGATACAGGCACCTTCATCCAGTGCAATCCTGCTCCTCTTAGACCTGAAAGGGCATCTCGGTCTCCAACAGCTTCCAGACAAGTTCAGCCAGAGCCCATACTCAAACCACAAGCCTTGGCCCAAACTGACTCAAACCCCAAATCAGACCCCCAGGCTCTACCTAAGCCTGTACCCTTACCTAGATCAAGGGCAAAGGTCCGGCAAACCTTAGCTACACAACCCCTTCACCCCACTGAAGACCTAACTGTCAGAAATGCTCGCTCTTGTAGTGTTCCACGCCGACTCCTCCATTCCCCATCCACCCTACCTCCTCCAATTCCAGACAGCAAAACCAGCCTTTGTCGGCAATGCCCTGCCCCAACCAACTATGGCAGCAACTGCAACGAGACTAGATCTGTGAATGACATCAAGAGATTTTCTGACAGTGACTCTAGCAGCTGTGACAGTTTGGCCAGCCTTGATCTACCCACCATCTTTCCACCACGAGGAATGGAGAACCGGAAACGGGCCGCTGGAACACTGCAGCGTGAGATGAATGCTCTGTTTGCCCAGAAAATGGAGGAGATCCGCAGTAAATCCCCCTTGTTTTTTGCTGGTAAGGTGTATGCAGTTAGATGGATCTTAATATTTAGAATGTCCCAGTGCCTCAGTAAGATAGATTTCAGTAGATTGTGATGGAACCCAACAAATACCCACCAAAGACCTTGCGGGTGGTGTGGATCTCATTGAAGGCTGATCTCCACTTTGCAATGTCATCAATGAGAACCTATCACAGTATATTAAGAATTACTGTTGGATATTGTTTTATTGTGCATTTACCCACCATTTCCTCTTAGTTCATGTGTCTGTAAATATCCTAAAACCAGATTTGCCTGCTAATGGAGCTGCATGGTGACAGTGGGGTCAAAACTCGGTAGCTGACACCATTAGGACATCCATCAGTGTTTCTTTATGATTTTGAAGTAATTGAGTTGCGAAATGATTGTAGAACAAGGTTTTGCCAACACTGACATAATTACTATGATATATGATCTGTAATTCTCTTAGTAAAACCAAATTAGCTTTTTGATCTGATACAGAATCATGAAAAAAAACAACAACATAGCCTTCTTTAGAAAGAAAATTTGTTCTTCTTATAATTGAATGACATTAAATGGAGAGCCATGTAGGATAACTCAACAATGTCTCAGATTTGCTGTCTGAAGTCTACAGTCAGTTTTTATGTCTTCTATAGAAATAGACAAAGATACTTTGATACTTAAATGACCAGTCTGCTAAAAATCTATATAAAAATGCTATAAAAGAGCTATATATAAAAGTGAATATATATCTCTAAATATAAGGGGATTTTAAAATGGTGAGTTCCAGACCTGGAGAAGTTTTGTAAAGTAATATAATGTAATAATAATAATAACTGAAATGTATATAATGGATATAATTCATATATATATTTCTATGCTATTTGTGTATGTAAAACAAACAAAAAAAAAGAAAAAAAAAAAGCTGTGGGAACACTACTGGTAAAACTGTACATGATTTGTTCTATATGTTTACTTCTCTATTTAATGCAGCTAAGTAACTGACTAGTGCTGTCGCAAGACAGAGTCACAAGACTCTTATGTAAGTAGTGAGAACATGTTCCTTTCCCACGCTCTTGAACAAACACAAACCAGATGCTTGATTTTTACAAATGGGGCAGGTCTAGAAATTCTATCCTTAGCTTTCCTGTACCTCAGTGGTTAGAGCGTGGCACTAGCAATGCCAAGGTCATGGGTTCGATCCCAGGGATTGCACATACTCAGATACAAATGTATAGTATAATGCAATCTAAGTCGCTTTGGATAAAAGCGTCAGCCAAATGCATAAATGTAAATGTAAATGTAGAAATCACGGGTGTTCTACATGGGGAATATTGTCTAGCTATGTTCTTGCATATTGATGTGTGAGTTGTGGGGGGGTGGGGGTTCAGGGGTTGTGTGGTATCATATGATTTATGGGGGGGTGGTATCATATGATTTATGAACGAGAGGATGCAGCTGTATTTTCTTATTCCTAAAGGTATCATACACATCGTAGGTTGTCAGCTCCTCGTGATGATGGTGTTAACCCTCTTAGTCCTTACAACTATTTAGATCTTTAATCATTAACCTTTCCATGCCCACATTCTTTATTGTGTATCTATAAATCCATATTAGAACAAAGCATACATGTTTTGTCAGCGCATTTTCCTAATGTACCATCTCCTGGTGTTCCTTTTTACTACATTGAGTCCTTCTGTTTCATTCTGCACTTCTCCTGTTAAAATGCTTGTTTGTTCCTTCCTTCTTGCATGCTTTCTATCCTTAGTGCAAAACTGAGGGGCTGGCCAATTACCAGGTAAAAAAGATTTTTCAGCTTTTTGCTTAAGCAAGTTTGTCTTTTCTTATTGTTTTAAAATGACTGAATTTTTTTTCACATTGTGTTGTCTTGTTACGCAGCTTCAAATGAATGCCCAAAACATGATCACCATAAATCATACAGTAAACTTAAGCACATAACTCACATTGTTTACATTATGGACATGATAATCAAATCATGCAACTTGTTGAGGAAAGGTGTGATGATATTTTCTGAAAAAGATTGGGCTTAATATTTTTATATTTGCATTTGGGCTCAAATTACTTTCTTTCTTTAAAAAAGTTGAACTTTCATCAATGAGAGAGGACAAGAAATAGGGACCTTTAGTATAAAGCCCCAAAGAATTTCCATTTACTCATAGCTAATGCACTGGTCACTTATATTTTGGTTGAACAGTAGAACAGTGGAAGTAATACAAGAACAGTGGAAATCTGATGTAACTTTTCTGAATCCCCAACCTTCGTTTTGTATAATAACAAGATGTTTTCTTGTGCATTCACTTTTGCATTCACCAAGCAGTCATATATATATACAAAGTATAATTAATATTTGTAATTTATTCATGTATTGTATTGTTTTATCAGTTTATTTTTACATCATTGTATTATATTTTGTTTTTATTTAAATACAAACATGTTTGTATCTAAATATTTGGTTTTGTTGAATTGTGCTTAAAGCTGAAGTGTGTATTTTTAATGTTAAAAACTCCTTTCCGAGTTTAATATGCAGAGACAACTTTAAGCCATTTGTATTAATTTCCCCCAAAAGTGCAAATACAATGTTTCTGTAGGTCTATCAAAACATTACTCTTACACAGCAACACTGACTCAACCAATGGCATTTGTCTGACCAATGGCAGACAAAAATTGGTGACATAAGTGGTGCAGAAATTACACACTTCAACTTTATTTTTTCCCCCCCTTTTTTGTTTTGCAGTCAAAAAATTGCATTTCATTCATGAGCAAAAACTGTATGTCATTGGTCTTGTTTGACATTCATGATATATTTTATGCAGTCTCATTGGGTTTTTTCTTATGTCTAACAGCATTTTAATTGTCATAATATCCCTATTTAAATCTAATGTGTTTCTGCTTATGTGCTTCCAGAAAATTCTGAAATGCAGAGTCCAACTCCATCTCTGAACACCTCATTTCTGGAATCCATTACGGAGCTATTTCAGCAAAACACTCCTTTGACCTCCACACAAAGTCCTGTGGATACCTCACCACATTGTCCCTCCACTACACTGTCTTCACCATCCACAGCAATAACATCTTACAATGGGGAAAATCTTAGCCCTGTGAAAAATAATCAGGACATTCTCAAATCATTTGCACAAACTGAGTATATTGGTCCATACAGCATCAGTGGCAAGGATTCTGGGAACAGCCACATCAACTCTTCACTTTCCACAAATTACCTTGACATTGGATGTGATACACCCCCTCTTCCAGACCAGGCAGATGGTGAGGTTGTGCAAAAAGCAGTCATTGACCTCAACATTGCTGAAATAAAAAGAGGACAGACTGTAGAGATAGATGCTGTAAAGGCAATAACTACCAATCAGAGCTCTCAAAGGATTCAGGCATTGAAGGGGGTGTTCGACAGAGACATCGGACGAAGCATGCAAACAGGACTGAGGACCCCTGTCAGACGGACCAAAAGTGAAGGACAAATGAAGGCAGTGAAAAAAGCAGACGTACCATCAGTGGTCCCCGAAGTCTCTATTGACGCCACTTTAAATGACAGGCTCTGGAGCAAACTTGACCCCAGCAGCCATCGAGATAGTGTGTCATCGTCTTCCAGCATTTCATCCAATGACACTGTGATTGATTTGTCCTTGCCCAACCTTTCCAGGAAGAGCCTTACCTGTCTTAGTGCTGCCCGGGACTACTCGGACAACCAGGTATCATTGCCCAACAGGACCAGCCAGCCTCGGTCAACCATTGCAGCATGCAGCGTCTCACGCGTCAGCAAGAGCAAGTCCAACCCCAACCTGAGGGATGGTGAGATGTGCGAGCCAGAGGACGAGTTACAGCCTAGGCCTCTGGTGGCCGAGAAAGTCCCTATCCGGCCCATGCAGAGGCGCCACACGTGGAGCAGGTTGTACATGGAGGGCTTAAAGGAGTCATCCACGCTTGCTGCTGCTGGCTCCAAGAGGTTAACCACCCCCTCAACAAAAGATATGGACAGCAGCTCAAAATCCAAGAGTCTTGGCGATCTCACTTCAGATGATATTGCCTGTAATTTTGAGAGCAAGTATCGCAGCATTAGTCGCAGTTTCATTGTGAGGCCAAGCCGCCAACAAGGGAAAATTCTAAGAAAACCCCAGAATGACCTAACAGAGCAACTCAAGAGGCTCACTGATGTGGAACCCCTTACAAGCAAAGACTTTGCTCAGTGCAGGGCCGATTCCGAAGTGAGACAGGAAGAAGAGGAGATGCCTCCTTTGCGGAGGAGTTCTTCACGGAGCCAGAGCCGGGTGAGATACATTGCTAACCGTGCCAGGCAGGCCCAAGAGAGGCAGCGGCTACAAAGCCTGATCAGGACATCTGGGAGCCCCATCGAGGAGCGTGGCAATCCTGAAGGAGCTTGTAGTGTACCCCACAGTCCTTGTGCAAGCTTGGATCTTTTGAGCCAGCTTCCACCAGGACCGCCCCAACAAAGCCCCCTGAGCCCAGACAATGAGGTCTTCTTTATGCTCAAGCTGTAAAAGGATGAGAGTGTGTTGAGTAAATGGACACAAGGTGGCCACCCTCCACCTCTCTCTTATTAAGATACTCCTGTGGATATGTTGAGCAGTCAAACATTTCTTATGTGCACTTACTGTAATACACCTTCCATTTTTGGCTTGACAAAAGAAGTTAAAAGCACACTT
This sequence comes from Anabarilius grahami, assembly GCA_003731715.1. Taxonomy (NCBI): domain Eukaryota; kingdom Metazoa; phylum Chordata; class Actinopteri; order Cypriniformes; family Xenocyprididae; genus Anabarilius; species Anabarilius grahami. The sequence goes on along the minus strand of RJVU01028295.1, from coordinate 442,465 downwards.
TTTTTTTTTTTGTCCATGGTTGACCTACTCCCAACCCTGAATAATGAGCCGTTAAAAGGGGGTGAGATGCTAAGCTTTAAACTTTATATTGGATGCAACGGTTTGCTAGTTTGTACAAATTATTTGTAAATGTGCATGCATCTGTTGAAAAAAAGCCAAAGGTGTAAAACCAGAGGATTTTTTATGGTGTATAAAAAATATACAAGGTTGCAAATGGAAATTATTACAAAACTGAAACATTCTAAATTTAGATTATGCCTGTGGCATTTGTGGTACTATACTATTATTTTTTGTTTGTTTGTTGTAAGATGCAGCCTAGTGCAGCAATAGATAAAAATGTAAGCACTACTGATTCACCACAATGATTCCCTGGATTAAAGGGGTCATGAAATGCAGTTTCAGGTGTTTATATTGTTTCTCTAGGTTAGTTTATGAAGTTTACCAAGATTTTTGTACCAAAAAGATCCAGTATTTATAAAAATGATAATTTTCCATCCTCATCTTCAGTTTCTGTGGAAATCACTCAATTCCAAAGGCTGTTTCCTCTTGCAAAAACAGAAGTAAATGCACACTGCTGTGATTGGCCAACTCCATCGCACCATATCCACGGCCTCCTTTACAGCATGTCTTGTGTTTTGATACTCGAGATGGCAAGTGCTGTGATAGAGCAGTATATATTTGAGCCCAAGGAAGAAAAAATCTCCATAAGTTTTAAAATGTTAATATTCTTGTAGACTCATATTACAAAACACGCTGCAGTTCAAGTAGGTTAAAGAAATAACATTGTTTCCTTTTTCACTGGTTTAACATTTAACATTTACTTTTAATCCATAAGATTAAAAGTAAATGTACTTGCCGGCGAGGACAAAATGCTCTATTTTGTCTATGAGGACAAAATGCTTGGAAAAGATATTTTGAAAAACTGGCAGCATGTTGAGAATAATTCAAAAAGCCTTCCTTTGTGAAATGTGAAGCATTTGCTCAGGCACGTCAGTGCTTGGATCTTTAGGAAGGCTATGCAAAGTTCTTCGAGGTGCAGTTTCTTTACATCCACTGACAGAACAACGTCTGATTTTGATCTTTATCCAACAGCAGTATTGCGTGAATGATGGACAGACATGAGTTGTTCAGAACACACCTCTTTGATCATATATATATGACGATGTAAAGGAAAGTGTTGAATAGAATTGTGACATCACAATTCTCCCGATTTCAAATCTGAATGTTACAGAAGGGTAGAAAAGAATAACTCTTATTTTAAACTGGAAAGTTATAGTTTTGAGTTCTGAAAGGTTTTTATTATAGAGTAACCTCTTAGGTGTGTAAATATCAAGAACATTTATTTTCTCCATTTCATGACCCCTTTAAAATGTTTATTTGTCTGCAGCCAAATACAAATGCATTTTGTCTGTTGTTAATGGTATGAGAACAAATTTTGTAACCAAGCATGGAATGTATTTGTCACAATAATTTATTGTCCCTTGAAACTATTTTTAAAATAGTTTTAGCTGTAGGAACATTAATGACTGCTATGTTCTGTTGTTTTAGTTTTTAATTTAGTAAAATGACATACTACAGTATGTTCTTTAGTTAATTTAGTCACTAATGAAGTGTAGCTCTAAAATACAGTAATACATTTAAAATGGCATATCTTCACTTTATGTACAGTAGTTCACCTTTTGAAATTTTATTGTATCTCACTTCTATGGTCTACTGTATTTTTGATTCAAAGGTTCTATGATTTAAAAATGTACAGTCTATTAGAGTCTAAGTGTGAAGTGTTATTCAATGTCATTGTCATAAGTCCACTAATACCTTTTATTACTTTTTTAAAGAATGCTACTCAGTTACAGGGAAATAAATTTTTACTAGGTATGTCCTTTTTTTACTGCATTCTGGTATCTGAAGTTAAACACTACAGTTTCTCTTTTCAAACAGTGAAGATATATCAATTTTCATACAGTTTTTCTTAACATCTTTCTATTTGTTAAACAGCTTTAACTTCAGGATTGTTTAGTGAAAAGTCACAAATTTACATGGGTAAAATTCTATGGATGATTGAATATATCAAAGGTAATCATGATATTAAGACCATCCCATTAAATTCAATTTTCAAGTATATTTATATAGTGCTTTATACAATACAGAATGAATCAGTAATTTCAGTTATGATTACAACTATAAAGCAGCTCTACAGAGGATAATATAGTATCATTATTTACCTCAATTAAATTCAGTTATTCTGTGACCTGATTCGATAGTGTCAAGTACAGCTAAATCGATACAGAATATTAATTTTCTTTAAGCCAGTTGACAAGCAAGTCAAGACACCTTTATTTATATAGCGCTTTTTACAATGCAGATTGTGTCAAAGCAGCTTGATAGAAGGAAAATTATTTTGGCTGCACAGCAGCTCTAGAAGAAAATGGTGTCATTTGTCTAACTTAAGAAGTTCAGTATTGATTCATTCCGGCAGGCAGATCAAAAACATTGTTGAATATCAAGTTTCCCCAAATAAGCAAGCCAGAGGTGACAAAAATGGAGGAAAAAAACCTTGGGAGAAACCAGGCTCAGTCGGGGGTCCAGTGCTCCTCTGGCCAACAACGAACAGTGCATGATTATGATTCAGGCAGCACTGCAGGTCATAAGTCAGACTGACTGACAAAGCCAGCTTTCAAAACTAAATAGATTTTTGAAGCAATATTACAAACAGCTGTAACTAGTGTTGTCAAAAGTACCGATACTTCGGTACTGAAATTTTGAAAATGTGACGATACCCGCATTTCTGTAGTACCGGTAGTACCGAGAATCCGGGTACATTCGGTACCCACTGATAGGGCTGTGCCAGTATTTACGTGAATATGACACGAGTGAAGCACAAAGCTTTGTTTACAAAAGAAATAATAGGTTAGCGATTAAATGTGACATCGCAGCCATGGAAACATTTTGGTTCATGCCGAATGAGAGAGGTACATGAGTCCATACATTTAAGCTCTGTTTTTGCGAATCGCGATCTAGTCACCCGATTAGCAGAGAATTTAACAATATTCCATTAGTTATTCCACTGAACATGGAATCTGTTTCTTTTCCCAAATCTTCACTCTTGCAGGGGATTATAAACGTTTCTTTTGTTCGCATTTAGGCCTATTATAGGCTATTCGCATTCTTTACTGTGGTAAAGTAGAAAAAACACCGTAGGACAGAAACCTTTTTGCTTGCACGTCAGTTTCTATTTAACTCAGTTTGTGCTTGTTATTAGACTTTATAAGGCGCGTCAAGTTTATTTGTATAGCGCATTTCACACGCTCTGGTGATTTTTTACTTTAATAATAATAATAATAATAATTCCTTACATTTATATAGCGCTTTTCTGGGTACTCAAAGCGCTTTACATATAGTAGGGGGAATCTCCTCAACCACCACCAATGTGCAGCACCACCTGGATGATGCGACGGCAGCCATATTGCGCCAGAACGCCCACTACACACCAGCTTATTGGTGGAGAGGAGACAGAGTGATGAACCAATCAGTGTATGGGGATGATTAGAAGGCCATGATGGACAGAGGCCAATGGGCAAATCTGGCCCAACAAGGGATTTTTAACGACCACAGAGAGTCAGGACCTCGGTTTAACGTCTCATCCGAAGGACGGTGCTTTTTGACAGTATAGTGTCCCCATCACTATACTGGGGCATTAGGACCCACACAGACCACAGAGTAAGCACCCCCTGCTGGCCTCACTAACACCTCTTCCAGCAGCAACCTAGTTTTCCCAGGAGGTCTCCCATCCAGCACTTTAGTTTTCTCTGACATCGCAAAATCAAACATAGCCTGAATGTCTTGCCCCAGCGGAGGATAAAACTCGCTCTTCAGACCTTTACAACAAGTGTCAGTTGCTTGTAACATCAAAAGGTAACATGAAGATATTATTAAAGAGAAATGGTCTCTTTCCTGCTCGTGTCCCTATCCCAATCAAAGCGCAGGCTATATCAAAGACTATAATAAAACGGGACTTTGGCTATATGACGCATCTTTGTGTGGAAATAAAAAACTAATGTTTTTTAAAATAATATTTAACTTTCTTATTATTTAGGTTACCATTATTTATCGATATTTATTTCATAGTTTTACAGGTTAGTGTGTTGTTTCACTGACAGAATAGCTAAAATAAACATGCACGTCTGTTGAAAAAAACAGCATATGCTGGTAAGGTAGGTTTTGAAGCTGGTATGCTGGTTTGAGCTGGTTTATGCTGGTCCTGTGGACCAGCACTTGACCAGCTCAAACCAGCATACCAGCTTCAAAACCTACATTACCAGCATATGCTCGTTTTTTCAACAGTACAAAATGGATGTTTGAGCATTTATTTATTTATTTTATATTTCAAAATGTATTTCATTGAGGCAGCCTATATATACACACACAAACATACATATTTAATGTTTTTAAAATAGGCTATATAAAATAGTGTAATAGTTCCAACAGATTTTGCTGTGGTACCGAAATTGGTACCGAGAACCGTAAAATTTTCATGGTATATCGGTACCGACTACTGGAATTTTGGTACCGTGACAACACTAGCTGTAACCCAATATTGTGTTCCTTGTGTTATTGGAAGTGTATGACACCAAGATCCAGAAGATATACTTTTATGAACTTCATGCAGACTTAAAGTGACAGTGATGTGACGTGAAGTCAAGTATGGTGTCCCATATTTGTGTTTTCATCCATCCAAGTGCACAAACACAGCAGTGAGTAGTGAACACACACCCGGAGCAGTTGCCAGCCATTTTTGCTGCGGCGCACAGGGATTAAGGGTTAGGTGCCTTGCTCAAGGGTACCTCAGTTGTGGGTAATGAGAGTGGAAGAGTGTTCATTCACTTCCCCCACCTACATTTCCTGCCTGTACTGAAAATCAAACCCACGACTTTCAGGTTACAAGTCCGACTCTCTAACCATTAGGCCTCAACTGCCCCTTCATTTCCAACCATGCTCAAACACTGGCTGTATGAATTTGATTTATACAGAAATTTGATCTGCTGGATGAGTTTCTTTCTCTATTTCATAGCACAAATGCAAAAGCTTTCCTACTCCTTGTAAAAACCTTGCTAGTCCATGAAATATTATGGAACACATGGTGAGACAGAATGTGTGTGTAAAGCTAAGAATATAGAATGGAAATATAAAATCAGTTTCTCTTGAGGGTGCTTGTAATCAGTACAACTACACAGTGAATAATTGTTTTACAGTTTGTACTTACATATTGTTATTTCTAGTAATAGAATGCAATATGTGCTTTGGTCTGTTGTCAGACAGAAGCAACATATCGAATTATTATTATTATGATTCACTCAAATCAAATAATTGATCAATGCGAGCATCTACACAAATTTCAAACCTTCTTATTATTACCGTTTGAAATAACTGTTTTCTATGTGTTTTAAAATTATAACTTTCAGGTGCCTAAATGCATTCAAGTCACTGTACCCACTACGTTTAATTTTGCTGTTAAAAACTGCCTAAACATAAACAATTTCTCTAGTCTCGCATAGCCAGACCTTCAGGCTGACGGCAGAAGGTCTGGACTCTATCACAGCTTTCATTGTCCAAGGACCACCCAGAGGCAGTTTGACTGACATGTAATGCAACAAATCACAGTTCGTTTTGTTCCGCATCATGTTTAGGGGCATGAAAATGTAAAGTCGATGTACCAACAATAACAGACCGGCGTGCATCTAATAAATTATTCATTCAAGAATGCTGTGCAGGTTTACCGCGAACTTCACATACTTTTGAAAAGCCAGTGTTTAGTTGATTCTGGTAAGCGCTGTAAACACGACGGCTTTCTTCTTCCACGATCTGGTTTGGCGTCACAGCATTTGCTTCCAGGCGGACCATTAAAGAATGCAACACACAAATCTCCCGGACATCCTGTAGAATTCAACCAACCAGATGAGGACTTCAAAACTCCTGAAGTGTTTCCAGATAAGTGTGCCATATGTATCAGATGTTCAGCCAACGGTCCGTGAACGTGACATCTGAGGCTGAGACTAATACTATAATTTCTCTAAACATTCATCAGCTTTTGAGAAATGAAGTCTATCCCATGCACTTCTACTGCAAAAAGTTTCATATACTGACAAATAAGAAGGAAGGGAAATAGTAAAGTATAAATGATTATTATGGATTGATGAATCTATTTCATTCAACATTATCTACACAGTTTGTTCAAACATTAAAAAAATCCAGGAAAGGCAAGACAGATAAAAAAAATAAAATAATGCAAGAAACAGAAACAAAATACATGTTACAAATAAGTATGCTTAATAAAATGTTTGACATTGTTTTAGAAATTTTTTTTTTTACAGTCATTCATTTAAACGGTAACGCTTTACAATAAGTTTCCATTTGTTAACATTAGACAACTAACGTACTAACAATGAAAATACTTCTAAAGCAATTATTAATCTTAGTTAATGTTAAGTTCACCATTTATTATTAAAATCAAAAGTTGTGTCTGTTAATAGCATTTAAATGGACGAGCTAACATGAACTAACAATGAAGAGATATATTTTTATTTACTAATTAACAGGTCCTCATTGTAATGGTGTCAATGCAGGAAGATCAATAATATTGTGAAATATTGATACCAAGCAAGCCAGAGGAGACAGAGGCAAGGATATTCCATCAGGTGACAGAATGAAGAAAAAAATCCTTGGGATTCTCCATTGGCCAACAAACGAACAGTGCATGATTATGATTCAGGCAGGATTACAGGTCAGAAGTCAGATCGGAACATTCAAATTATTTAATTCAGTTCCATCTGGTTAAAGATTGGATTCATTACGCTGGTATGGACTTTATTAACGAGTAACTATATTCAAAAGTCCAAATCTTTATTTTATCAGTGGTTTTGTATGCTTGTTTTAAGCCATCCATCCATTCTTCCATTCTTCCAAGCACTTATTCTTATAGGGTTGCGGGCAAGGATTTGATTTGGGGTACTGAATCATCAATTTGAATATCAGTGTCAGATTTCAATTTCAATGTGCCATGGGAAGTCAAACTAACTTAACATTAACTGAAAAAAAATTTTTTCCTACTCCTTAGCAGATTTTCATTTTATCAAGCAAAATTTACATCATGTCCTGAAATATCTGAAGGTAAGTTTTTCCTAATATCAGTCATCAGACTTTCCAGAAGCTCTTGATTCTGCATTGTGCTTGCCCTTATAAAAATGTACCATAGTTCTTGTAGGCCAGTGTTCTTAGGCTAATTTAGTTACAATTTTAAAAAAAACTTTTTTTTTTTTTCATTAAAACCAAATTAATTACTTAAAACTAAACCCATAAAAAGATCCCATGATGGGAACCCCCTTACCCTCTAGTGCTCATCATGAGGCTATTTATTTATTTATTTATTTATTTATTTATTTTTATTTAGGGATGCATGATATATCGGCCAACATATCGGCCGATAAATGGTCATTAGGGGTTCAAGGACGTAGTGGTGAAATGCTAAACTGCTCATAACTCCTAGAATGTTTGTCTCAGACTCAAGTGTCTTATATCATTGTAATCCTTGGTTCAAGAAGGACAAAAGGTGTATCTCCGATTTCATTTCCGCAGTGAAAAATGTTCCGCCATCTTGGATTTTGTCCAAAACCTATACTTTTGCAAACTAGTAGGTTTTTCGCCTGATCGGAAGCAAAGCAGTTCAGAAATATTCTCTGGAGTCTGAATATCAATAATTATCCAAAAAAAAGTTGAAATTTTGCTACACGGTCACTAAGGGGTGCCAAAACTTTCGAAATGGGCAGGGCCACTTTTACTAAAATTAGATATTCCCTGCGTTCCATTAAGAAGGGCTCATCCCTATGCCCTAATCCCTTCAAAGGGTTTACCCTCTGGAGTAAGAGCTTCGAAGGGATGAAGGGTGTAGGGATCCAAAACACTCTTTTTTGGGAATGCACTTCTGCGTCATCTTAACGAGACAATCAAGGAAGAGTAGATTGTGCAAGCTGCGCCCTTTGTTTAACGTTAGTTTATTTATTTATTTTTGGTTTATCGCACCATATTGTATATGTATTTGAAACATTTGAATGGACTGATAAAGGGAGTACAATGTCATTTTGACCATAATAATGTACCAAATCTAACTCGTATAAATATTACATAGAAAAATACTATACATACATTTATAGGTAAAATCGAACTCCTAACCTCCTGTACCTATTCTGTGACGTCAAAGAACTTCCCTGTGAAAAGGATCATGGGGGCCCAAAGTGTCCATCAGTTGTACCCTTCAAAATCCTACCCTACCGGCAGGGATTGGAACCTCGCCTGCATCTCCAGTTAACCCCCTACGATGACACCATTGGATTGGAATGGAATGATTTTCCCTCCACTGACCCCCTGCCATAGCAGTCAGAGCCTTCCAGAACCAAGCCCTTACATTCCTTTTGTCAGAGGAATGTAAGAAAATAATTAATCTCCAAAGGGTCCGAAGACGCTAAATTGGAACGACAAAGCCTCTGCCGCATTTTCCAAACTGAAATTAGCTTTCACCACTGCTCCAATTTTGGTCCACCGACATCCAGAACTTCCCTTCGTCGTGGAGGTGGACGCATCTACTACAATTGTTGGTGCTGTATCGTTTCAGCGGCAGGGGACGCCAGAAAAGCTTCATCCATGAACCTTCTTCTCCCGTAAACTAACAGGTGGAGCGGAACTATGACATTGGTAACTGTGAGCTCCTGGCAGTTAGCTGGCACTTGATGAGTGGCAACACTGGTTGGAAGTATCTATTCCAAGATATAACTGATCACCAGAACCTAGACTACCTTCAATCCGCGAAGAGGCTTAATCCATGGCAAGCATGCTGGGCTTTGTTTTTTACTCGGTTTCAGTTCACCATCTCATACCGTCTTGGCTCCAAGATTATACAGTAAAGGCCGATGCCTTATCCCGCCTTCATGCTCAAGTCCAACAGGCCAGTACTCTAGAACCCATCCTACCTCCATTTGTGTTCATCGCTCCTATCCAGTGGGACATCGATGCACAATATCGCTCAAGCCATGGAAACCGAACCCGTTCTGTCTGACTGCCCTCGAGGAAAACAATTTGTGCCATCTGCCTTTCAAGCCACCCTCCTCGAAGCTGTGAATTCCTCACTTGGCACTAATCACCCCAGTATCCAACAAATCCTCTCGCTCCTTCAAGTGAAGCACTGGTTGTCCCAAATGCCTCAGGAAGTGTGCAGCTTCATACAAGGCTGCCCCGAATGTGCCATCTCCAAGTCGCCCCGCCATTTACCATCTGGCAAACTTCTCCCGCTGCCCGTTCCTGATCAACCGTGGTCCCACTTGGAAGTCGACTTCATGACAGACTTACCTGAATCTGAAGGCAACACTTGCATACTGGTGGTGGTTGACTTTTTCCGGAGCATGCAAACTGATACCCCTGAGAGGATTACCGTCTGCATTGGAAATGGCTGAGAGACTCTTCCAGGAGGTATTCCGAAACTATGGACTTCCGGAGGATATTGTATCAGACAGAGGTCCTCAATTTGTCTCACAGGTATGGAGGAACTTCATGAAGTTACTTGGTGTAACAGTTAGTCTGTCCTCAGGGTATCATCCACAGTTGAACTGGCAGCCGGAGTGAAAGATACAGGAGATTGGTTGCTTCCTGAGGATGTTCTGCCATTCAAACCAAAACAGCTGGAGTAGGTTTTTTTCCATGAGCCGAGTATTCACAGAACTCGCTTCGACAGGCAGCCAGCCACGGGGATGACTCCATTTCAGTGGCTATCAACCTCCCCTGTTTCCCTGGTCAGGGGAACCATCGCACGTTCCATCTGTCGACCACTGGCTCAAGGATAGCGAGAGGGTTTGGAATGCAGCTCACATCCAACTTCGCAGGGCAGTTCGGCTAACAACAGGCTCTACTTTTCAGCACAATGGTAACCCCAAAAACTCAGACATACCAGAAAACCTTTTAAATTCCAAATAATACAATATTAAACGCTAACAGATCTCCCCCTATATTAATTTTGAGCAAAACACATGAAATAAAACATAAAATGAATTGTAACATTTACTCTCCTTTAACAGTGAGAAGCAAAGCATGCTGGGAACTAGAAAACTGCTGCCAAGGAAAACTCATTCCATGAATGTGTATATGTGAACATGCTATATATTCACATTTCTATGAGAACATTTACGTGGAATATATGTACACAATAAAGGATAAAACTTTATGAATATTACACACTCTAAAAAATGCTGGGTTAAAAACAACCCAAGTTGGGTTGAAAATGGACAAACCCAGCGATTGGGTTGTTTTGACCCAGCAGTTGGGTTAAATGTTTGCCCAACCTGCTGGGTAGTTTTATTTAACCCAACAATTGTTTACAAATTACTATATGTCTGGCTTAAAATGAACCCAAAATAGGTTGGAAATTAAAAATCAGACTCATAATTACTAGAGGCAACAATAATAATCAAAAAGATGAGCATTTATTAATAAGCAATTTAATAAATGTTTATTGTTTAAATATTATTCAAAAAAAATATTAATAAATGTTTGTTTATTAAACATATTAATAAATGTTAATTTCCAACATATTTTGGGTTCATTTTAAGTAAGAAATACAGTAATTTTTAAACAATATTTCGGTTAAATAAAACTACCCAGCAGGTTGGGCAAACATATAACCCAGCCGCTGGGTTAAAACAACCCAATCGCTGGGTTTGTCCATTTTCAACCCAACTTGGGTTGTTTTTAACCCAGCATTTTTTAGAGTGCATGTAATACTATGTTTTTCTTCATTTCTAAATATTTTATATAATATAAAGCCATACATGGTCAAAGCATATATTGCAGTATTTTGAAAGTTTATAAGCACTAATTTCCCATTCATGGAAATGTATTATGTAATAGGGTAGATCACATTATATTTTGCAGTATATACCCATATATTTTTGTTCCGTAAGGGATTGTCTTTAAAACTGACATCTAAATAAAGAAAAGACATTGCCCTCTGTGCTGTAATTCTGGCGCTTTCAGAGAAGACACACTTTTATTTGCCTTCACCCTCTCTAACCTCTTTAGCCTTGCACAGAGGATTCCCGCTGAGAAAAAATGTCATAGAATAAAGCCTTGCCCCACACTAGATGTCCAATTACTTCTCAGACCAAAACACAGTTAAACGTTCTTCTGTTCATTTTTTTTTTTTCACTTTCATGGTACCAGTTTCTTTCTTTTATTTTTTTTTTTAACTGGAAATGGTTATTTTCAAAAACCAAGATGTTTTAAGGATTAGCCCCCTTTTTTAACCCTTGATGTGTTCATAAACACCATGACCTATTCATCATCACTTATGACTGACATGTTGGATAAAAGCTCAGGCATGCTGAGGGCCATGGTTACAAAGACTATGGCTGGTGAAAAGGACCAAAGACGAATCCTTCTGTGCAGCTAAAAAATGCCTTGGGATTTACATGAATCTTTGAGTGACAGAGATTGTAGGCTGTTGTCTCTCTAACAAAAGTTCACTTCATTAGGATTCGAGGAGCAAAGCCGCTCACTTTGAACACATATTTATCACAGTGGTTTAGATTCACTTCAGTTTTCAAGTTGCCTCAGAGCCATTTTAGCTTGTCTGTAGTAGAGCCATGCCGCAGAGATTGAAAAACCCCTATGTACCATGCCAGAGTTCATTCTATGGGGTTGTAAATTAGGACTAGGCTATTTTAGAGAGGTAAAAAGAAGTCTGACAAAAAACTAAATCCAGCTAACCATTGACTTTTCATTAAGCAGCTGCACAGCAATATTTATGCATGCCCTGTGTGTTGCATGGCTCTCAGATCCCTTGTTTTCAGGGTCACATGCATCTTATTCTTTGTCCAAAATTCAATCCCCCCCCAATCTAGCTTGCCTATAAATCCTTGTGGATTTGTTCTGGTCAGACACAACTCCCCTTTCCCTCCATTCAAGAACTGCCCCTGTTCTCTTATTGGCTGCTTTCAAATTCTTGGGTGTATGTGTAAGCTTTATATAACGTGTTGCCTCATGGACTGAGCAATAATAAGGGGGTGACTACAGTTTATACGGTAAGCTTGCCATGTTTTTGCTCATTTCTAGCTGCTTAGTAAATAAAACTATTTTCTTTAAGCATTTTGATCTCGGTTTTGTATGTACTGTACTTTTAAATATTTGGCTAGAAAAAAATTATATTTAAAATACTTTTACAAGTGTACAATGACATCTTTAAAGAAATCAGCTTACTTTCAAATAAAAAATTTATTGCATATCTCTAACAGATTCTTGAATAAATCATGTTTTGATAATTGAGCACTATGTATATCATTCCAGTGCAGGTTACTGGCAGTAAAATGACTCCATTAGGACTCATCTTGGTCTCATCAGCACTACTGGCTGGGGTCTGGGCTGCAGGTAATGTCATTACATAATGTAATATCAGTAAGACTGTTATTAGGTGAATGCATAGCTGTAAAAATAATACTTTTTTATTATAAAGCTTTTTGCTGAGCCTTATGAATGAACCTTGTCAAGTTCATACGTTGTTTGTATCCATTTGTCCATTCCTGAGATTTTGCTAAAAATGGAAATTTAACTTTTCATACATGTAGTCATGAAAACCGAAGTAGTCCATTACCTTGTTCATCAAATTATCATATACATGGCCATCTTGACCATCTTTTTTTTTTTTTTTCACCTGGCTCACCGAGTGTATGTTTTTAGCATAACTTTTTTCAAAAACAAAATTAATCATAGAAATAGTAACCTAATACAATAAATATTACTTTGGACAAATCAGTTTCATTTGAAGCAGATCACATCATGCTGGTCACTGTGTTGAGATTACATGACCATCTATGACTTTCAATTCAAGTTAAAGGGTTAGTTCACCCAAAAATGAAAATTCATTACTCACCCTCATGTCGTTCCAAACCTATAAAACCTGTTCATCTTCGGAACACAAATTAAGATATTTCTGATAAAATCCGAGAGCTCTCTGACTCCTCCATAGACAGCAATTTAATTACCACTTTCAGGTTCCAGAAAGGTAGTAAAGACATCGTTAAAATAGTCCATTTGAATACAGTGGTTCAACCTTAATTTTAGGAAGCGACGAGAATACTTTTTGTGTGCAAAAAACGAAGAAAAATCATGACTTTATTCAACAATTTCTTCTCTTCCCTGTCATTCTCCTACTCTGTTGATGTTGTACACACAGTGCAGCACTTCCAGGTTCTACGTCAGAACGGCGACTTATTATTGGCCGGCTCCTGCGTCAGCATCATATGTATGCGTTCGTGCTGCACACATGTACAGCGTTGGCCAATGCTGAGTCAACGTTCAGACGTAGAACCTGGAAGAGCTGCACTATGTTGTAGCAAATTAGCTCAAAGGGGAAATATTAATAATTATTCATAACTGGTATGATTAATTATGAATATTTGGATCAGTTAATCAGATTAACTTGAAGTAGCTACATTAACATTACAATCAATTAATCATGAACCAAAAACGCAAACAGGGAATGAAGCTATGGAAGTTATTTACCATGAAAAGAACCACCTGATTTCAAAACCTCGTTAAGAGGATTTTACTGCTGATCCTAAACCTCTGTTTAGTTTAAATATTTGATACTTGCATGCCTCTGCAGTGGAATCAGTCTGTTGTTCTGAACAGGGTCTTGTTGATTCCGTGAAATTATGGTGTTGATGTTGCAATCTCCTGGGTCAGAGAGGCCACACAGAGCAACCAGGAGAAGGAAGTTATTCAGAGGAGGAAGTGAGGGAGGTCACTGTGAAGTTGTCCTTTATGTAACATAAATTAACAGCATGTAACATAAATTAACAAATAGGAAATGAAAGTTGGAGTCCATAGATACCAAACCTGCGACCCATGTGATCTTAGTTAACCATAGTATGCTAATTCTAAAACATTATTCCAAAAGAGCTTGAATTGAAATATCTATATCCCTATGATAAGAAGATCATAAGATGGTTATACATATAGAATATATAGGATTAAAAGGGTTTATTTGTCCTTTTCAATGAGAATTAAGTGAGAGTCATAATTCCTTTGAATTCTTATCAGTAAACCTTATCAGTCCTCATGTGTCCTGTAACCAAAGACCTGGTGTTAGCTGCTTTTGGGGAGTTACTTTGTTGGGAGACTGGGTTTTCTGGATTATTCATTAAATATAACGAATAATTGTTTGTCTGATTGGTCCAGACGCTACAATGTCTACAACATAAACAGCATAGGAGAATGACAGGGAAGAGAAGAAGTAATTGAATAAAGTCTTTTTTTTTGCGCACAAAAAGTATTCTTGTTGCTTCATAAAATTAGGGTTGAACCACTTTCTGGGCCTTATAAGTGGTAATTAAATTGCTGTCTATGGAGGGGTCAGAGAGCTCTCGGATTTCATCAAAAATATCTTAATTTGAACGAAATGAGGGTGAGTAATTAATGACAGAATTTTCATTTTTGGGTGAACTAACCCTTTAAGGTTTGACTGATTAGCATAGCTGCATTAGCCCCTGCTGGTAAAAGTTGTAACTATAGCCACTGGCTGCTAAAAGCATCTTTCTCCATTGACGCCTATTCAAAATTAGTTGTGCATCCTGATAAAGTAACATTTTTGCAAACAATATTTCATTATATTATAGCATGTTTTACTACAGTTTGATTCATTTTTGGCAGGGTGCTCTGTACCCCGTTGTACCACAAAATGTCAAAAAAAAAATTCTGAAAGTGTTGGCAGCAGAAAAGTTTAGAGTTAGGGTGTGGTAAGGTTGGTTTATGGTGTTTTGCATCACTCCAGAAAAATGTAGTGTATACATGCAAATTTTAGTATTATTTCATTAGTTATTTCATAACTGTTTGCAAGAAGAGGGATATTGTTTAGACACAACCCTTACTTGGACTGGACTAGTTAAGTCAAGAGGGTATATACTAAAGCTATAAACCCTGGTTTACAGTGAATTTATAACAGCTAAGGGGCTAAAACCCCCTTAGCAGTTGTAAATTCACTGTAAACCATGGCTTCACAGGGCTTATTGCTTTTATAAAATGGTTACCACACAATACAAATGTTAAAGCCAAAAAATATGTATCAATGAGTGCATTTACATGCATGTTCTTAAGCCGATTATGCTTAATAAGCCGACAACAAACGTGGTCATGTAAACGCGGTAACCCGTTTTCTTTTATCGGAGTAAGGTCATAAACGGCTTAAGCATAAACCGGTCGGAACAGGTAGTTTTTTGCATTTTACCCCAATTTCACGCGGCATGTAAACACATTAACCTGCTTTCTGTCGGCTTATTGAAGTGTGCATGTGTGATACGTGACAGAAACGCATCCTTAGCGCAGAGTTAAATGCATCCAGACAGAGCGAGTGTTTTGCTGGAAAGGAAGAAGGAAATATCACAAACGCAGACTCTTTCAAACCCAGAAAATTGTAAAAATGTGTTCTCATCTCTCGTGCAGCATAAGTAGAATGGTTCAGTCAAAACGCTGCATCTGTAACTGCATGAGAGAATAATATATGAGCCGTAAGTCTGTTAGTCTGACACAGCCGTTTCCCGCTGACATGCTGCAAGCTTTATTTGACATCACAACTGATATGAAATACTCAGAGTCAGATGCGCAAATTATTATTTTTTGACGTCACTACAGGGAAATTACCTGATTTATTAATAAAGTCATGTAAACGCGGTTCACTTGCATTATCAGCTTACTGGTGTGCATGTAAATGTGCTCAATGCAACTTTCATGAAGTAAAATCATTAAAAGCCTTCCTTAAGCTAGAAAAAAAATAGTCCCTGACCATAAACAGCAACAGAAGTTACATTTATTATGCCTTAGATGGTGGCAAAAATTGTCTTTATGAGTGAGTCACTCAGTCGCAAAGACTTTTATATTGAAACTTGTTGTGAACACGGAACAAGGCGCAAATGACAAATGCTTTGACTACCGCTGTCAGTGTCAGCAGGGCACAGGAAAACCCATTAAATGTTAAAAGGACAAGATCACAGCAGATATTCAAATGGATTTTTTATTATGAACATAGGACTGACCTGAAGGAAAATGCTAAATCTGAATGCAGGTAATACACTTGGTCTCTTGATATCTCTTTCACAATACTCTTCTACATAATGAAGTAAGATTCAATGAACAAAATCAATTGAGAACAAACACGTTTACCTTGCTAAGACAGACTCAGCAACATACACACTCAACTTTATGTTTACGAGAATTTCACAATGGCTTCGAACGTGGCTCAAACAATCAGAATTTACGGCTGGAACTATCCATTTTATAAATACACACTAAATCTTAAATAATACTAGACATTACAATTTCAAAATAAAAGATGGGTCTAGCACAAACAGGACAGAGTGACCATAACTGGTCACAGGCGAAGGCAAACATACAAAAAACCCAAAATGTTTCATTTATATAGTTTTATTGGTATCTTGACTTTACAAGGCCCTAGCCTATTTCTTTGGTAAGTTGACATGGTTGTCTAACAGGATGTAATCTTAGAGAGCCACGTTTTTTTTATTATTATTATTAATGGAAAAAAGTCTTGTTCACTTTGTAGCTTATTCTG
>RJVU01028295.1:376711-423891 GCA_003731715.1 Anabarilius grahami | reverse complement strand
AAAAAAAAAAAAAAAAAGCATAAACCAGCCAATTAGATCAGAGATCGTTATTTTCAGAAAGCTCTTGCCCTTCTGGTAATATGTTACAATAAAGTCTGGTAGTTCTTTTATTAATGAATGCATAAATGCATTGTAGATCGGTCATATTCACCCTTTTTCCAGTATACACTAAGGCATAAATAATGTATATGGTTGCATTGCTTGACATTTTGCTATTTTTATGTACACCGTTGTTATATTTGTTAAAGGATTAGTCCAGTTATAAATAAACTTTTCCTGATAATTTACTCACCCCCATGTCATCCAAGATGTCCATGTCTTTCTTTCTTCAGTCGAAAAGAAATTTAAGTTTTTGATGAAAACATTCCAGGATTTTTTTCCATATAGTAGACTTCAATGGGCACCAAGCAGTTGAAGGTCAAAATTAGTTTCACTGCAGCTTCAAATTGTTCTACACGATCCCAGATGAGAAATAAGGGTCTTATCTAGTGAAACCATTGCTCATTTTCTGAAAAAAATTGAAAATTATATAAGTTTTAGCCATAAATGCTCATCTTGAACTAGCTCTCTTCTTCTTCTTCTCTATTAGAATCCCAGCATTGTAGACACTGCTAAGCGTATTACTGCCCTCCACAGGTCAAAGTTTTGAACTAATTTTTATATGCAATATGCTAGTTCAATATTATATAACAATTATTCAAACTTTGACCTGTGGAGGGCAGTAATACACTTAGCAGCGTCTACAATGCTGGGATTCTAATAGAGAAGAAGAAGAAGAGAGCTAGTTCAAGATGAGCATTTATGGCTAAAACTTATATAATTTTAAATTTTTTTCAGAAAATGAGCAATGGTTTCACTAGATAAGACCCTTATTTCTCATCTGGGATCGTGTAGAACAATTTGAAGCTGCAGTGAAACTAATTTTGACCTTCAACTGCTTGGTGCCCATTGAAGTCTACTATAAGGAGAATATTCCTGGAATGTTTTCATCAAACACTTTAATTTCTTTTCAACTGAAGAAATAAAGACATGGACATCTTGGATGACATGGGGGTGAGTAAATTATCAGGAAAAGTTTATTTAAAAGTGAACTAATCCTTTAATGTTTTGTTCTCCTCCTAAAAAAGCTTTTGACTCTTGTGTTTTATGTACCTTTTATATAAGTGTTGATGTCTGCATATGATGACTGAAATCATTTCATGAGTGTTTATGTGATGTTGTCATTACAACAAGGATATTAGGGGGCTGAGGTGAATAGGGTTTACTAGCGGCTATAACCAGACAGTGCATGGACGTGCCGTCTGAGGTTGAGACAAAGCAGGATGTAGATAGAGCCAATATTAGTCTGACACGGCATGTTTCAGTCTAAGACATGGCACTGTGCTGGCACTGTCTCATGACATCCCGCCAGGCATGGAGCAGGCGGCATTAAAACCAGAGAACACTGCTGCTATTCACTATAATGAGTGTGATTAATCAATTAGCCACCGCTAACCAAGCAGTCACTAATGTGGGGCAGCCCATGACATGACTTCAGTTTTGATGGCATGTACATTTTTCATGGTTTGAATGGGAGGATGAGAGGTGTCAGTGATATGCTGTGACACTGACGGAGGCCTGCTGTGTGTTGCGCGGATAAATTTAAACACCACATTCTCACCAAAAACTGGCAGGACTTAATCAAGGCTGCTCAAGCAGTTTAACTCTAACTTTACCTAGAAAGTGTATCTGGTTACAATTAGATACAGTTTCTTCTTAAAATCAAGAATTTTGTCAATGACAATCATTTTAAAAGTAATAGTTCACTCAAAAAAATCTACTATTATTATTTATTATAATATTACCACCATCATGTCGTTCCAAACTTATGAAAAAAAAAATTCTGTACTGTAGATCCCAAAAGAAAAAAATCTGAGGTTTTCCATATTCTTATTCATGCAGTTACAGTGAACAGGCACAAAATATTTCAAGCTTAAAGGGGCACAAAAGGAATTCAAATTTAACTGAAACAGTCTACGTCTCGTACGCTATATTTCAAGACTTCTGAAGTAATTTCATACCTTTGTGTGAGAAACACGGAATTTAAGTCATTATCGACTGAAAATCTGCCTGTCCAGTGGGCTGTTAACTGCTGCAACCTGGATCACTGAGTCTGTGAATTGGTGAATGAACAACTTGAACTTGAGAATAATGAAGAAATCATTCAGAACCATTCTGTGAACCAGATCAAATGATTTATTGAAAATAATTTTGTTCATGAATTGGACTTGCACTTGCTTGGACTAGTAACACTTTACAATAAAATTAATTAGTTACGGTTAGTTAAAGGTGGTACAGAGGATCTTTTCGTCGACTGAGTTTTTGAAATGAGCGCATGCCTAAGAACAACCCCCCTCCTGCACAGCTCATTTAGAGGGAACGCATCCCAAAACTCGTGCACGAGTATTGGAGCACGAGTGTTTACCACCGGCATTCGCTGTGTTATTAAGCCAGGCACACATTTAACGACTAGCTAAAACATTCTAAGACTATGCTCAACATACAGCGATTGTTTCCTGCTCCTGAAGCAGATTTCTATACTTTCACATGGAATTTGAACACCAACTTTAATCGCAGACTGAATGCAACTGGCTCTGACTGGACGCGTTTGAGCGCGATCAGTCATAAGTATCAATTTACATTCATAATCGGCCTTACAATCGTTAAGTGTGTGCGCGACTTAAAGCCGCGCACACACTTAGTGGATTCATTATGTCGGACTCACCGCAGGTAACTCATAATCTGCAGTTGTTACTCCTGTCTCCTGACAAAAACATTGCATGCGGCACCTGTGGAGTGTGGAAAATTACTGGAGCGCGCAGCCGCGCGTCTCTCACAAGGAACGTCATGGCAGTGATTGACAAGCCAGAGGGCCAATCGTTTATGCGATGATCGCGTAAACGATTGGCTGATGTTTTTAAGGCCCTACCTCGTGCACAGATGATGTATATTAATAATATTCCTTTCAGTGCACCTAATAAATAGTCTTTTATCAGTTAGTAAAGACAGTTTCAAGTAATATTGCAAAAATGTATAAAACAAAACATCCTCTTTAGCACCTTTAATGCATTAACTTATATTATCTAACAGCAATACATTAGTTGCAGTACTTATACATCTTTGTTAATGTTAGTTAATAAAAATACAACTGTTCTTTGTTAGCTGTAGTGTATAATGTAGTATTCTTTCTTGAAACTGATTATCCTTTTCTTTTTTTTAGCATTGATATTTGCTTCTGTAAAAGCAAATCACTGTGACTTCAACTTTAACATTAAGTTGAATTGCCAAATGATCGTAATCACTACCCATAATCTGAAAAGAGATCCATCAATCAGAGAAGTAGCTGTTACCATTAGGGTTGCCACCTTCAATACAGAAAAATAAGGGACGCCAGCCGCAGCGGGGGCCACACCCCTCGGGGCCACGATGACCACAGTCCCGATGGCGTGCCAGTGGTGGTATATCATAACTTAAAACATGTTTTCATAAAAATATTAAGATTGATACCATTGGACATTATAATAAGATATCTGCTATTGAAATCAGTGTGAACAGATGCACTCAGTCTCCCACTAACTTAAGTGGTCATATTCAATACACAGCTATGACAATAATAAACATAGGCCAAAAAAGTGTGACTGAGACCACAAAAAAATAAGCTTTTGGAGGAACTTGTGAGATGTGAACCATATTTTATTAACTTATTAAATTATCAATCAAAAACTTGAGGTGATAAAAAAAACAAAAAAGCATTACACTATCGGCCTCAGGAGAGAACCGGCGAGACGGCGTCCCGCCCTCCTCTGACTCTGATTGGCCGTGATTCACGGCCCATGAACCTGAAACAAACCAATCAAACCATGATGGCAGGGAGTATTACCCAATCAGAGGCAGAATAGGACGTGTCTTCACACAATGCGGGTGGGGTGATTTGCATGGGATGCTGCATAATGTGGACCTATGTAAAATACGGGACAAATCGCGTCCCGTATTGATTTGATACGGGACGCGTCATTTTGGCTGTAAATACGGGACGATTCCGTATTTCACGGGACGGGTGGCAACCCTAGTTACCATGGTAATGGAAATTGTGCAAAAAGGCAACAGTTCACTCATTTCCATGAAATGTTGCGAATGACGCAATTGAGTATACTGTTAATTATTATACTGTTGATTATTATTGTTATTTTTATCAATGTGAGAATCACATTGGAGCTAAACATCTTAATTTAGGAATTCATGGAATGTCAGTTAAAAAAAGACCACTAAAAATATAGCAATCCATGTATGATTTCTAAAAACTACACTTTGATTCATGATTATAGGCTCATACACATTCATGCATCTGTCAGCGTGTCTGCTGATTGATGCGGACTGGTCTGAATTAAAAACAGGGTCAAAACAATAAAGGAAGCAACTTCCAAGTGGACTTAGATGCTGCAGCCAGACGAGAGGGGCACTTTCCCATCATTTTGTGAGCGCTTTCTTTAGAGAGTTACTGGAACTTTCTCAAACTCCCACCGCATCCGTTCCACTGCAGGAGGCCGTGATCACTCAAAAAGCAAGCTTTTGTTTATTTCTAACTATCTCCTTTTAAGTCTCATTCAGTCAAAGTAAGATTAGTGACCATGAGGCAACCATTTCACCATAGTGCTGTAGCACAAGTGGGACATTGTCTACATCTGCTATTTGGGAATATTAGTGGTTGTTTGAAGAAGAGTGCAAAGTACATCTCAGCGTGACAGAAAGCTTCATTAGCAACCAGGAATGCTGTCCAAATGTTCTGCCCTTGTCAAACTGAGACAAGCAGTGTTTTTTCCTAGTCACTGATTCGAAAATTGGATTAGCTCGCAAAAAAAAAAAACCTGACATCAAACAGCCAATATAGAGACAAAAATAATAATCATATTGTGTTATAAAAATGTAGAATAATTAGTGGAATTTGTACTACTGCTCATACACTGCGTTCCAAATTATTATGCAAATGATATATCAGTAAGATTTCAGTACAATACACATTCAGATTTTAGTTTTTCTAAGAAAATGTTTGTTTGTTTATTTATCCATGTCTTTTTAGATAACTGGTATCAATATCAGACAAAATAATTTGCCAGATCTATGGAAACCCTACTTAGAGGTTGTTCCACATTATTAAGCAAGTCACAGTTCTCATGCAATATGGGAGGAAGAAAGATCTTTCTGAAGATGAAAAGCATTAAATGGTGCAATGTTGTGCAAAAGGCATGAAAACAACTAATATTGTGTGAAAACTGAGAGGAGATTATCATATTATCATAAAATTTGTGAGTGATTTAGAGCACAGCAGAACTCGGTCAGATAAAGGCTTATTAAGGAAAGTTCCTGTCAAAAAAATTAATTGTATTAAAAGGGCAGCTATAAAAAAAAGCCAAACAGGTATTTGAAGCTGCTGGTGTCTCTGGAGTCTCAAGAAGCTCTCCATGCAGGCTGGCAGTTGTGCGTAAAGATGCATTTTAGCCACCACTAACCAAACCTCACAAAGAGAAACATCTACAGTGGGTGTAGAAATACATTTTCAAACAGTTTTATTGCCGTGGTGTTTTTTTTGCAGCATGGTATAGTGCATAGTGCATTGTACAATAGTGCATTGTACTATGCACTATCCTCCTTTTTAGACAATAGCTGAAAATGGCCAGTTATGAACTCCACATATCTTGCAAAAGTCATTTTAATACCCTCAGAGGCCCTATAGGGACCTTCCATCTCACGTCCCAATATTACAGCCCAAATCATCACCCGCCAGCTCTTTGCTGACGTCACAGTCTTGTTGGAACGTGGTGGCCATTCACCAACCATCCAGAAATCCATCCATTTAGACCATCCACTGTAGTACAGCATTAGTCAGTGAATAAAACTATTTAAAAATGAGTCTTCATGCATTTCTAAACCCACTGTAAATGTTTCTCTTTGTGAGGTTTGGTTAGTGGTGGCTAAAATGCATCTTTACGCACAACTGCCAGCCTGCATGGAGAGCTTCTTGAGACTCCAGAGACACCAGCAGCTTCAAATACCTGTTTGCTGCTCAACACTGGCTTTTTTATAGCTGCTCTTTTAATACAATACATTTTTTTGACAGGAACTTTCATTAATAAGCCTTTATCTGACCGAGTTCTGCTGTGCTCTAAATCACTCACAAATCTTATGATAATTCAATAATCTCCATTCAGTTTCACACAATATTAGTTGTTTTCATGCCTTTTGCACAACATTGCACCATTTAATGCTTTTCATCTTCAGAAAGATCTTTCTTCCTCCCATATTGCATGAGAACTGTGACTTGCTTAATAATGTGGAACAACCTCTAAGTAGGGTTTCCATAGATCTGGCAAATTATTTTGTCTGAGATTGATACCAGTTATCTAAAAAGACATGGATAAATAAACAAAAACATTTTCTTAGAAAAACTAAAATCTGAATGTTTATTGTACTGAAATCTTACTGATATGTCACTTGCATAATAATTTGGAACGCAGTGTACTTAAAGGGTTAGTTCACCCAAAAATGAAAATTATGTCATTAATGACTCACCCTCATGTCGTTCCAAACCCGTAAGACCTCCGTTCATCTTCGGAACACAGTTTAAGATATTTTAGATTTAGTCCGAGAGCTTTCTGTCCCTCCATTGAAAATGTATGTACGGTGCACTGTCCATGTCCAGAAAGGTAATAAAAACATCATCAAAGTAGTCCATGTGACATCAGTGGGTTAGTTAGAAGTTTTTTAAGCATCTAAAATAAATTTTGGTCCAAAAATAACAAAAACTACGACTTTATTCAGCATTGTCTTCTCTTCCGGGTCTGTGTATATCCGCTTTCAATCCACAGAATAAACTACATGACTTGAAATCTGAACATAATAATATGTGGCAATTTAAGTGGACTTATATAGACTTGTTTTCTCTTTGTCTTATATTTCTATATGACAATGTAAGCCTATATTCTTATTGGTCAATCATTACACCACCCCATTGACAGTGTATAATAGACATATAATGTGCAGAGAATACAGCTGGGAAAGTTTTGTGAACAGAGACTAGTGTCCATGTTCATGACCCTTGTTCCCATGGGCCCATGCATTCTTGAGTGAAAGGGGGGGACTGAGAATATAGTTAACCGTAGTGCTGAACAGATTCACTGAGAAATAGAGTTATAATCTATCAACAACATTCAGAGACAATAAATACTACGGCAATAATAAATACTAAGGAAATTCTAAGACAGAGTTCTATGCGTGTGTTATGTGTACTTTAAAGCCCCAGGTATACTTCGGCCGTCCACGTTTGTGCAACGTCCGCATGACGTAATTTTCGTCATGCAGAGGGTTAGCCTTATTAGGGTATTAGTGTAAACCTGTTTCTTCTGGTCATAATATTTGTATTTATCAACTTGTGGACATGTGTGACTGTCCATACACGCTGCAAGTCCTTGTGTAGTGGTTTTGCAGTGCTGCCATGTCCACTTATTATAATTGTTTTTGGGATTGTTGTTTGGATGAGCTTGGCTCAAGTTTATGGAGTTAAAGTGGACAGGTGCAATATTTCTGCCTTATTTTTAGTATAAGGCATTTACATTTATTTCGTTTTATTATGGGCTTGTTCTTGTTCACTGAAATGCTTGCAAGAACAGGTGTTACACGAGTCAGGCTCGTACCACTTTCCCTGTGATTTCTTGAACCGCACAGAGAGACAAGAGTTAAATCTCTGATGCATGTTAAAATATGCATTTCAACGTCCATGAGAGATGTATCTCTTGTTTGTCATCTCTCATAACTCTCGTTGTACGTCATTAACGCAAAATTTTTTTACATTTTTGTAAATGCGGTTGTCACTACCTGCATTTTTTGGGAGTTAATTTGGATGTAGAATGTGGTTGTCATTCCCGAAAATGACTGAACCTTGTGTGTGTACAGAACAGGATTAAGTGTGTATGTGCTGCATTGAGTATGTGCTGCATTGTGTACGTGGACTAAATTGTCATGTGCAGTGGAAAGGTGGCTTATGACCGATACCTTGTCTAACTGCTAGTTGGTCAAACTAGTTCTTAAGACACAGTCTTAACAAGTGTCTTATTAAAGGGGTAGTTCACCCAAAAATGGAAATTCTGTCATTTATTACTCACCCTTGTGTCGTTCCACATCCATAAGACATTTGTTCATCTTCGGGACACAAATTAAGATCTTTTTGATGACGTCTGAGAGGTTTCTGTCCCTCCATAGAGATCCAACGCAACTTCCACTCCAAGGTCTAGAAAGGTAAGAAAGACATCATTTAAGTACTTCATGTGACTCCAGTGGCTTAAACTCAATTTTATGTTTATGTATGAACACGCATGCATCGTGAAGCTCTTGTGAACGCGTTGCGGATCAAGCTTTTTGTAAATAAAGTGGTAAATTATTATAATTTTTTTCACAAACAAAGCACTCGCGTCGCTTCATAAAATTGAGGTTAGCACATGGAGTACTTTAATGATGTCATTCCTACCTTTCTGGACCTTGAAAGTAGTAGTTGCATTGAATCTCTATGGAGGGACAGAAACCTCTCAGACTTCATCAAAAAGATCTTAATTTGTGTTCTGAAGATGAATGAAGGTCTTACGGGTGAACGACATGAGGGTGAGAAATGAATGACAAAATTTTCATTTTTGGGTGAACTAACCCTTTAAGGCTAAGTTTATGCAACTTACCCTCTGCCCTGTGAAGCTTAAAAAAAAATATGTGTACCAATCATATACTATGCAATTTTCTGTGAAATCTGTCAAATCCAACTTCCCAAAATCTGCATACTGGCTCTGACTTTCAGCAACAAGCCTATCTTCGGCAAAAGTCATGCAGTGTACTTCAGCCAGTCCCTCAGGATTTTGCGATTCTGCGATAGTAGAATTTAAGGCAAAATCAAACAAACTCTGCAATATTTGGAGGAGCTTGCAATTTTTGTAAATTGCAGCAGATTTCCCTTAGATTTTGGGCATAGACACACTCTGCGAACAACCCCAACATGGATGAGGAGCATGACGGAACTAGTGAAGGAGATGCTAAATGAAAATGTAAATTCACTCTCTGACAGTAGGTGGCGCAGGGCTCCAGACTGTGACTAAATGGTCCCATTTTGCGACCTTTTTTTCTGCCATTGCTACTACATTTTTTTAGAGGTCGCACTTGTGCGACCATCACATTGCACAACTGATAAGAGCTGCCATTTCTGTTTTATATGAGAAAAATAAAAAAAGCAAACGAAACAAAAGTGAAACAAAACAGCGCTACTCATTTGAGCAGTGCAGCGCGGACAGTTCATCATCACTGAGCAATAACAGACAAAGCAGCAAAAGCTCAGTGTCCGCCGATCTTGAT
Source organism: Anabarilius grahami (assembly GCA_003731715.1). Taxonomy (NCBI): domain Eukaryota; kingdom Metazoa; phylum Chordata; class Actinopteri; order Cypriniformes; family Xenocyprididae; genus Anabarilius; species Anabarilius grahami. The sequence continues at coordinate 414,468 of RJVU01028295.1, read as the reverse complement.
CACAAGTGTGTTTACTACACACACCTAGAAAGCATTTGAATTTGCCGCAAAATGAATAACATCGCTGCGAGATCTAGTGGGAAGCATTCAAATTCAACGCAGAATTCTCTGCTTCAAACCACCAATATCAGGACAAACAGTGCTGATGTGGAAACCAGGAGAAACACTGTGCCACAAACAAGTTAAGGCTCCCCAGTCCACAAATCACCATGGATTTAATGGTGCTTTAATGCTTTAATGCTTTAAAGGACATTTAAAAGTGCTTCACACTTTTCCCAGCACTTAAAAGCTCTAAATATTGTCCAATTTTAATGTTATTTTTAATGTGATGATTTGTAAAACAAAGTTTAAAAATGAAGGAAATCTAACACTTCTTGGCAAACAAAACCTTTTTTTAAAAGATATATTACCACTAGATGGCAGCAGAGAAGCACTTATTGACTACCTAATATATGGAAAAGTAGAAAAAAAGTCTCATGAAAAACAAAAACTTCTTCAAATTGTAACTGAATTACACAGAAAGCAAGTAAAGAGTGCTCCTATTCTAATCACATAAGCTGTTGGCCAGTTCAGTATGGTACATTTAATAAAAGTAGAATATTTACATTTTTCCCTATAAAAATGTTTTTGCACGTTACTGTTAAGTTAATTTTATCTGCATCTCAATTTAAGCTCAGTGCATTACTGTCCAATGAATTAATGTAATATTATTAGCAACTGCACTAATTAATGCAAATTGCAAAACGATAGTAATATGATTAAATTACCTTTATGATAATTTTTTTTAAAAACCAAAAAAAAACAGCACCACCAAAATCAGGTGCTGGCGCCACCTTCTGTAGAACTTAGTGGCACCAGTGCCCCTGCTCTCAAATGTTAGTCTGAAGCCCTGTGACACTTATGGAACAGCAGTGATACAGCGGTTTCCAGGGAGAAAAGAAAGTCAAACAGTTTTACGTTTTCAAATAGCCGTTCAGATTTTTGTGTTCACTATGGTGTTGTTTATCAAACACCGCAGCTCAGTTTTATTCATAGGCCCAAACTGAGCAGTCGGTGGCGTTATTATTTATATGGCCAAAAATGTAAATTAATGAGATTTTTATAACAGTATAGCAGTTTACTTACATAAAATGCATATAAATATCATTAGTCACTCTATATCTCCCAATAATAGTAAGATGATATTTAAATGCTTAGGGCCAGATTTACTAAATGGGGCAAATTAGCGTGAGAGCGCAATTTCACAAATTTTGTATGTGATCTACTGCTGATGCGCAAAATAAAGAACACAGACGCAGTCAAATCATTTGCATAATGACCAACGCGATCTACCAAGAGCAGTGTAAATTAGTGTATATATATATATATATATATATACACACACACACATATATATAGGTCAACATGGCTTGGCAAACGATATGCGTCCTTGAGCCCTGGAAAGGCGCTATATAAATAAAACGTATTATTATATGTTCGGATAACGTCTTCCTCTGGCATTCCAAAGAAATTAATACGAGTGGAAAATATTTTCTTCATTCTACCACGCGCTCTCTGTTCTCTGCGGTGTCTCATCCTAGCAGCAACAATTGCAGCCATGTCACAAAATGGTATAAGACATGTTTTTTGGGGTGTTAAATAATGGTGCAAATATCAATAAATTGACTAGCGCAAAAATTAATAATTCACGTTGCGGGATTCATTTAAATACTCTCCTAATATTGAATAATGAATTCACTACGTTCGTGTTGTTTACATTATATGCACTATTGCCAACAAAAGTTTTACTTACCACCCGTGGTTCCGACTCATGACTGGGATCATTATCGCTGTGACCGCTCCATCTTTCAGTTTCAAATGATCTGTAAATCCAGCGTTGAACTGGGCCTTGTTTATAAAACCATAAGCACCACGAGTAGCCACGGAAAAACACGAGATTTTAACCAATAAAAAAATGCAACTATCAGACACAACTTTATCCTTATTTTTATAGTTAATTTAAGGCAGTTTCTATGGTTGTTTTAATGACAAATATCGAGAGCGCATCAATGTAATGTGTGAGAACAAATCTCTCAGCTCAACTTAAAGGTGCCGTAGAACGTGTTTTCAAAAGATGTAATATAAGTCTAAAGTGTCCCCTGAATGTGTCTGTGAAGTTTCAGCTCAAAATACCCTATAGATTTTTTTTTAATTCATTTTTTTAACTGCCTATTTTGGGGCATCATTAAATATGCACCGATTCAGGTTGCGGCCCCTTTAAATTCTCGTGCTCTCCGCCCCCCGGAGCTCGCGCTTGCCTTAAACAGCATAAACAAAGTTCACACAGCTAATATAACCCTCAAATCATGCAGCATGTCTAATCGCGCAAATTTGGTATTTATTTGGATGTTTACATTTGATTCTGAATGAGTTTGATGGTGCTCCGTGGCTAAAGCTAACATTGCACACTGTTGGAGAGATTTATAAAGAATGAAGTTGTGTTTATGAATTATACAGATTGCAAGTGTTTAAAAAATGAAAATAACGACAGTCTTATCTCCGTGAATACAGTAAGAAACGATGGTAACTTTAACCACATTTAACAGTACATTAGCAACATGCTAACGAAACATTTAGAAAGACAATTTACAAATATCACTAAAAATATCATGATATCATGGATCATGTCAGTTATTATTGCTCCATCTGCCATTTTTCGCTACTGTCCTTGCTTGCTTACCTAGTCAGATGAATCTGCTGTGCACATCCAGACGTCCTGCCCTTGTGTAATGCCTTGAACATGAGCTGGCATATGCAAATATTGGGGGCATACATATTAATGATCCCGACTGTTACGTAACAGTCGGTGTTATGTTGAGATTCGCCTGTTCTTCTGAGGTCTTTTAAACAAATGAGATTTATATAAGAATGAGGAAACAATGGTGTTTGAGACTCACTGTATGTCATTTCCATGTACTGAACTCTTGTTATTCAACTATGCCAAGGTAAATTAAATTTTTTATTCTAGGGCACCTTTAACGCTGGGTTCTTTGGGAAGCAAGGTTATCTTTCCCTCACAAACAAAAACAAACTTCTTTGATGACATTGTTGATTTTGTAGTCTAAAAACAAAGTGACAAATCTTTCTCGAGCAAGTCCTGTGCAGCGCTGCCGACGTTGCTGCCGAACGAAGCACGTTGAAGGGTGTGCTCTTGCTCTCTCGCTCTGGTCGATGTGTGCGCGCGTGCTCTTCTGGGAGAAGTGCCTGTACAAGGAATTCCGCCCTTTATTACATAATAAAGGGCCATACTCGAAAAAAAAGTGCGAAGTTTGAAAGGAATCGGAAGAGTATTTTTGGCACAGAAATACCCCATTATACGTTCAACTTGTGTTTTGAAACTTTGGCCATGTTTAGCATGAGAATCCAACTCTTTGACAGTGTAAATAAGTCAGAATGCATGAAATAGCATTAGACCCCCCCTTTAAGTTTTTCTCTGTGTTCTCTTTTTATATAGGTGGGCAGTCGTGGCCTAATGGTTAGAGAGTCGGACCTGTAACCCAAAAGGTTGTGGGTTCCAGTCTCAGAACTGGCAGGAATTGTCGGTGGGGGGAGTGAACAGTTCCGAGTATGGGACACCATACTTGGCTACATGTCACGTCACTTTCACTTTTCACTTTATAAATTACAGAGCCCAATGTTTCTTGAGATCAGAAAGTAATAAAAATGTTAGAAAAATGTTGTATGTGGTATATTTTCACTGCAAAACAACAGTAAATGCCGCAAATTTTAAGAAAAGCTGCCGCAAAAAAAAGACCCTTTTGAGCCAGTGAGCAACTAACCAGAGCACCCTAGCAACACCTTAGCAATCACCCAGAATGCCCTAGCAACATAGCATAGCAATTTACTAAACACCATTCAGAATGCCTCAGCCACCACATAGCAACGTCCTGGGAACCCACACTCACATTTCATTACATTTGTTTACAATGGTGAACCAAGACTGAGCCAAGCATATAATCCGTTTTCTGTAATAGAGTTAGTGAAGGATTCTTATAAATTTGTAACAAGTTGAAAGAAATGTTTTCTATTTTAGGACCACAAACATTAAGAGTTACAACCATCAAGGTGAGTTAATAATTATAAAAATAATTATATCTGTGCCACTCATTTGTAACTAAATGTTTTCAGTTGACACTTACCCACAATTCCATGCAGGAGGAGCCATATGCAATGTCTAAAGGCTCTGAACTGGAGGGCTTCTGCATCGACCTGCTGTCAGCTGTTTCTAAGAAATTAGATTTCAAGTATGATATTCATCTTGTGAAGGACGGCCGATATGGCATAACAGATGACAGCGGCAACTGGAATGGCATGATTGGAGAAGTTGTAAGAGGGGTGAGTATTACTTTGAGTAGACAAGGTAGACAAAAACTGTTCCATGTCAAAGTTTAAATTTTCTAATTTGCAAATGTTCATACAGAACATTAAAATCTATAAAACAATTATTTAAATAAATAAAGAATAGAAATAAAAGAATATTACAAAATAGAAAATAAATCAATTAAAACTAAATATCCTAACTCCATAAGTGTGCACATCCTTTTATAATTTGGGATGTGGCTGTTCAGAATGTACTAATCATCAAGCTCATGTGAAATAGTGCACACCAGTCTTCACCTGAAATGACTCAGATTAACTCCAAATAAATCTCAGCTCTTCTTGTAAGATTTTTCTGGCATATTCTTGGTTTCATGCTACTACAAAGAACTTACGAAACATCAACGGGATCTCATTGTTGAAAGGCATCACTCAGGTGAGGGCTACAAAAAACTTCCAAGGCATGATATACCATGGAACACATTGAGGAACAGTATTCAACAAGTGAAGAAAGTATGGCACAACAGTGACATTATGAAGAACAGGATATCCCTCCAAAATTAATGAGAAGACAAAGAAAAAACTGGTCAGGGAGGCTGTCAAGAGGCCTACAGCAACATTAAAAGAGTTGGTTGCTCCTTACATGTGACAACTAACTCTCATATTCTCCATCTGTCTGGGCTATGGGGCAGGGTGAAAAGACAAGAAGAAAAAAAAACATCCAAGTCCAGCTAAACTTTGCAAAAGCATATACACAATCTCCCCAAACCATGTAGAAAAATGTGTTATGGTCTTATAAGACCAAGATTAAACTTTTTGGCCAAAATTGTAAAAGTTTAGCACGAAAACAACACAACACATCAGCAAAAGAAAGACAAAGTGATGCATGGTGGTGGCAGAATTATGCTTTAGGGCTGCTTTCCTTTGGCTGAAACTGGGGCTTTAAAAGGTGGAGGGAATCATGAACAGCTCCAAGTGTCAATCCATTGGCACAGAACCTTCTGCCGTCTGCTAGAAAGCTGAAAATGAAAAGAACTTTCATCTTTCGGCATGGCAATGATCCAAAACACACATATAAAAAAAACATCTATGGGGTGAACTGAAGAGGGCCATGCACAGGAGGGCCCTCACAATTTAAAGGGGTCATGAACTGCGTTGTTTTATTGTTTCATAATGTTTCCTGGGGTTCACTTATAATGTTAGTATGCTTTTTACATCCAAAATTGTCAATTTATCAATAAAAGGCATTTTTCCTACCCTGATTTTAACCCTCTGGTTTGAACGCTGTTTTAAGGGGCGTGTCTGCTGTGAGACTTCAGTGAAAACGCCCACTGCTGTGATTGGCTAACATCTTTCCATTTGAAATAGCCAAGTATTACTCTCTCTTTTAGCACGGTTTTTATATTACAGCTCTCAAGTTTAAGTAATCGTGAAAAGTGTTGCATTACATTTAGATCGTGGCATGAAAGGTTGCAGAGATGAACACTGTGTAGCCGATCACAGACATGTTGAGCGCATGAAAGCAGTGATCTCGTCATTGCAACTCAATTTCTGTACACTAACAAATGCTTTCATCTTCACTAACAGTGCAAATGCGATATAACAGAGATTTGTTGAATAAAACGGGAGTTTTGTGCGTCAGTCACTGATAAACTTGCGCTGTTTGATTGCAAAGGGAGCTTTCTTTGATCGCTTTCTTTATATAATTTAATCACCGTTAAATAACAGATTATTTTCTAAGAGAAACAATGCAAGTTGACCTTTAGTCACGGGTTTGATTTACTGACACACAGACAAAGAACATCTGACTGTACATGAATCATTACATATCAGATCAGGCATTAGAATTAACAGTTACTTACATGTTGTCGCATTACTGTCGAATCCAGGCACTGCACGATATTTTGTAATCCTCAACGGCATGTTTATTGCTTGGTAGCTCGATCCGGTTTAGCACCACGTAGGCCTATGTTACTCAGGCTACCTATTCTATTGCATGTCATGCGCGAATCAGTGGGCGGGGCTAAGCAGGCAGTGATGAAGTAGGCGTTGATCTTCTTCTGCAGAGGCGGTGCTTGCTGCCCTTTGACGTCATAGATCCCCACTTTGTAAATCCTGTCGTTTGCTGGGTTTGGTGTCAATTAAAGCTTTTATTGGACTAACAAGGAAGTTTTCAGCTCTAAAACTTACAGGATATTCTTAAAGTATGATGACCTCTTATATGTCAAAAGCTCAAGGAAAATTTGATTTCTCAGTTCATCATCCCTTTAAAGGAACACTCCACTTTTTTGAAAATAGGCTCATTTTCCAACTCCCCTAGAGTTAAACAGTTGAGTTTTACCATTTTCGAATCCATTCAGCCGATCTCCGGGTCTGGTGGTACCACTTTTAGCTTAGCATTGTTAATTGAATCTGATTAGACCGTTAGAATCTCGCTCAAAAATGACCAAAGAGTTTTGATATTTTTCCTAATTAAAACTTGACTCTTCTGTAGTTACATCGTGTACTAAGACCGACGGAAAAATGAAAAGTTGCGATTTTCTAGGCCGATATGGCTAGGAACTATATTCTCATTCCGGCGTAATAATCAAGGAACTTTGCTGCCATACCATGGGTGCAGCAGGCGCAATGATATTACGCAGCGCCTGTGACCCTCTGCTTGCATGGGGAGTGTGCCTTGCAACCATGGAGACATTTGTGAGAGACGCTGCGTAATATCATTGCGCCTGCCTTCTTCCCTTCGCCATGCCCAGTTGCCGGGGCAAGAATGGATGTTGGTGCTGCAGCAGTCTGGGCCTCTCCACACACATTTATAAGTTGTTTAACCCCAGCTCAGGTCCTCTGGGTTAATTCTTGTTTTGTTTTGTTTTTTGCTTATGCTTGCCTTTTCACCGCTTTGTTGGGCAGGCATTGGTTTTGCGGGATGGGTATTCACATTCATGTAGCGTCAACACCATGACGCAGCTTAGAGTTCTATTTATTATGTAAACCTCGTTCCCTGACAAGGAACGAGATGCCTCTTGTGTCGCCACACTTCAGGCATGCCTGCACGTCTTCCTTCAGACAATCAGAATCTGATGACGTCTAATACAGACCCTCTGTCGGCCAATGAAATTGGCGTGATTACACACATGGTTCAGACACCGGCACTCTAGAACACTGGAAGCCTTCCTATAGCCTCAACACCATGACGCAGCGCTGAGTTCCTTCGAAAGGGAACAACATATCCTAAGGATTTCTGAAGGATCATGTGACACATAAGACTCGAGTAATAGCTGCTGAAAATTAATCTCTGCCACCACAGGAATAAATTACATTCTAAAATACATTAAAATAAAAAACAGAGAGGCTATTTTAAATTAGAATAATATTTCACAATTTTCCATTTTTCCATTCATTAATTATTGCATTTTCTGTATTTATACTTTAATATATAATTTCTGTTCATCTTGTCTGAAAATGTGAAGGTGTGCCTTTTTCATTGAGACATTACTTTTAAATCTACATCTGTTTCTACAAAATTTTGCCTTTATTACATAAAAAGTGTCCCAACAAACCCTCTTTGTGTGTTTCTGTCTGTATGTGTTGTTGATTTCTACAGGAAGCAGACATCGCTGTGGCGCCTCTAACTCTTACAGCTAAACGCGAGACAGCTGTGGACATGAGCAAACCCTTCATGCAGACTGGCCTTAGTTTCATCCTAATGAAAGACTTGGCCTCAGATGACTCGCAGTTCCTGAGCCTCCTTAACCTGTTCTCCACTGAGATGTGGATAAGCTTACTGGTTGCCTACCTGTTGACCTCTGCCTGTATCTTCTTAGTTTCACGGTAAGAGTGGGATGGTAATACCATGGCACTTTGAAATGTAGGATGATAATGAATTGTTCATATTATATGCCATGGTATTTACATGGTATTCCAAGATACTTCAAAGAATTACCATGATATCCAAAAAATCTGCAAAACCATGACTATGGTTCTGTTTTATTAGGATTAGCCCCTGTGAATGGGAGCAACCAGAGAAAGAAAATGTCTTCACGCTCTCACACAGTTTTTGGTATACTGTGGGAGCACTGACTCTTCAAGGTAACGTACATAACATGGATAAGTATGGTTACAAGCAGGGCTTGACATCAACACCCGCCAACCCGCCAAATGCGGGTAGATTTCAGCTGTGGCGGGTAAGACAGCCACTCCCACTAGCCACTTTGGCGGGTTGAATATAATTTCAGTTTACAGCCAAATGATCGTCGAAGATCGTCGTAGCACAAAATTACAGTCCAATCACACAATTCGTTATATACGTGCAGTTAGTGAAGGAGGGATAGGCGGAATTGCGCTGAATGACACACAACAGAAGCACTCTCTCGCGTGCGCTCTCTCTCTGTCGCATAGTCAAATACACATGCACACCATAGACTGTGGTGCACACAGATGTCTAAATGTCCATCGTGTGGAGTATCTCGCGTGAATACAGTCGGTTATGGCTTAAGTGGATGTAAACAGGTGGGTAATAACTGGATATGTGTCAGTTACGTCCATGCATTCAGCAGCCCAATTAGGCTAATTAATAAAAAGCCCAAAATAGGCCTACCTGTCTGTCATTAATGTTAAGCAAACAAAAGATGTGAAATAAATGTAGGCTATATGTTAGATAAACCTACTGTATCTGAAAAAAGATTATTTTCAATTTACTATTGTTTTTGTAATTTGCTTCTATGTTCTTTTATATAGCCTAACACAAATAACTTGTAAAATTTCTCATGTTAGCCCATATTGTCTACCTCTTGCCCACCTGTACATACCTGCTGATATACAATGTAGTCTTGATTTGGGTGGTCAATCTGCATTTAAATGTTTGAAAGGGTTTTAAATCTTCTAAATCAAGTAAAATGACTCAAAATAAAGCAATTTAAGCATAACAAAGTCAACTTTAATCATATAAAATGTAATTTACCAACATCAAAATTGTGGCCAGTTAAAATGCTGAGTAGCTAGTAACTTTGGAAAACCACTAGCCACAGTGGCTGGTGAGCAAAAAAGTTAATGTCAAGCCCTGGTTACAAGTAATTACACCCTCACACGCTTCAGACTGAGAGGAATAATACAACAAAACAACTTAGCTAATCTTTGGCTGTTTTTCAGCAGGATTTACTTGGATTTGGATTTACTTGCATCACATTAAATAGTTAAGAGCCAGTTAATGAATAAACATTGGCCACTGGTATGGTAAATTGGAATTATTTAATTTAGTTTAATAACATTGCAACAACCATAAAAGTCTCATAGGCTCACTGGGAAACACCTCCATACTCCAAAAACATCTACATACATCACATTCACAACAGTTTTCAGCTAAAATGAACATCAGTTAGCATAGGCTACAGCAGTGGTTCCCAAACTTTTTCTGCAGGGCCCCCCTTTTGTAGAGAAAAACAACTGCTCACGACTGGTTTAGACACATTGTTTTGGTATTTATGAATCTGGGGCCGTATTCACAAAACATTTTATCTTACCACAAAGAGTTCTCCTAAATAGCAGTAATAGTTTTTAGCTAAGAGTTTTCTCATAAAACCTATTCACAAAGCTGCTGAGACAAACTTTTACTAAGGAATCGACTGAAGTCTTAAGCGAAGAGTAAGGGCGGGGTTGACCTCATTGCTATGGAGTAAACACACAGTGATTGGCTGATGAGGGAGGAGTCAGCGATTTAATCATAGAAATATTATAGAATGAGGTGTCATGTTTCCATATTAAAATAAAGGTTTTAAAATACAAATGTTGCCCTATTCAAATAAATATTTTTAATAAAAATGTTGCCATATTCAAATAAAGGTTTTAAAATGTAGGCTAAGTGTCACTAATTAAACTAGTATTTACAGTGAATTGTGGACCGCCTCTCGGATGTCTGCATCTCGGAGCCCTCAATATCCTTGGACAGCACACCAAATACGCTTATTTTTTTCTTAGTTTTTACTCTATTCAATCATTTGTAAATGTGAACTCATGAAAACCACTGCCACAGGTAATCGGACAATATTTATTTATTTATTAAAGATTTATTTTTGCCGTCTCATCGTAGATTTAAATCTATAAATCAAAATGTATTGCATTTATGAAGAAAAGGTTCAGCACGTAAGGCTCTATTGCTATTCCCTCAATGGTGAACAGTGTGGGTGGATTAGGACTGTTTGTGATTTGGTCTTAGTGACTTAGGAGTCCTCTTGACTACTCCTAACGTTTCACAGATTTAGGAACTAGTTTTAGCACTAAAATGCTTTGTGAAATACTCTTAGAGCAAAAATGTAGGACTCCTAAAATTAGGACTGACACGCCCATTATTTTTAAGAGTTTCTCCTAAATTGGCAAGTTAGGAGATACTTTTAGCCTTAAGATGCTTTGTGAATACGGCCCCTGAAGTATATGCATCATCTGCTTTACTTTTACCTGGCTCTGGCAGTCCTTTTACAAAATTGTCCATGCTTAGCAGAACCATGCATCATTATATAACCATGCACCCTTTACATTTCTACACGGCTCCCTACAGTACTCAATTCTGATTCTTCAATCGCGCCATCTAGTGGTCTGTTAATGCACAACAACAACCACTACAACTGATAACAGACCATTCAAGCGGGAACTGCAAGGAGTTTTGAGATAATATAAATGTCAAATTCATATTTAGTGTTCAACTATTTACTTATCTGGCAAGTAGCCATAATGCCACATAAACCCTGCAGAGGTTTCTTTTGCATAATAACCTGCTGACTGTGCACTATTCCTCAGCTTCGTAACCCCCCTTTTATAACTCCGCGCCCCCCAGTTTGGGACCACTGGGCTACAGCAATGATAATCCTGAAATCTCAAAAACTGCTTAGTGAAATCAGCAACAAAATCTTACTTGAACTGTCCCATAAATGTTGTTTCTTATGCTCAAATAGCATTAAAAAGCTTATTTTTCAGGCTAGACGAGCCAATGTGCATGTGCAGTCCTAAGCATGAGTCTCAGGTTTCTATGGGGAACCGGAGCTTCTGACGGCAGATGCAGTAACGCAATGACTTGATCAATCAGCGATTGGCTCTTTTACTTAGAAGGCGAGACGTATTCCGCCATATTGTGTGTTGCAGTTTCTCCCATTCATAACTATGCCAAGTTCACACTACAGGATTTTAAGCCCGATTAAAGCCCGATTTGCAAGTTAACGAGCTCGACGACAGGTCGGGCTGTAATTGGGGGCAAATCAGCGGGTGATCGGTGCCCGTCAATCTTTATGTGTGAACTACTCAACGATGCATCAAAGACGCTTGCTGACGCATCACCGACACCTCGCTGACACCAGACAAATATCTAACATGATAAATATCTGGAGCGGTCGGCCAACTCAGCATCCTGTGGTGTCAAGTGTCGATGAGCTACAGCCAATGAAATATACAGTAATGTCTATGGAAGCAGCAATAACAATCCACTCAAATATAATTTGCCAACGTTTATTCATATCAGATACACATTGTGTAAGTAACTATAAAGCTCACTCACTCTATTGTTCTCCCAGTTCACCGGCCACATGTATTTCGGGACAAATGGATGAATTCTCGTGCTGTAGCCTGTAAATCCAACTGACATGACTCTCTGAACTGAAGCGCAAACAAACATTTTGGTGCCCATCTCACGTTATAGATTAAGATCAAGGTCATTATATAGGTTTTTAAATGACAAAACACTTACTCACATATTTGAGAATCGGAATATCAGATAGTTGATGACATGGTGAGCAAAGTGATACATCTGGCATACAGCATGGCCGGCTGGCCGCGGTGTGTCACGTGACAAGCATGGCGTGTCGTCATGGAAACAATGAAGGGAAATGTTCTAAAATAACGGTCTCCTTCACTCTCGGAGGTCAGCCAGAATATTTTAAACTTATGTGTGAATTAATTTAATTTTAATTAAATTTAATCTAATTTCTTACCAACGTCCATTTTCAAATGAAGTCATTGGGTGACAGAGTTGTTGTCAGCTCATGTAGTGTGTAACCTCCTGTTGCGGATCATTTACGTAGTGTCACATAGTGTAAACACCACAACGACTTCAAGACTTCACAGCAAGTCATGTAGTCTGAACAGCACAGCGATCTGCCGACGTTTAAAGTCCTGTAGTGTGAGCTTGGCATAATAGGAGTGAACCGTCTTTCTATATCTATAGTCTTTGTGATAGGGCAGCAATGCGATGCGGAGCACTCGGATACGAGTTGGCCTGCCCTAATTTGAAACACGAGTCACGATAAAAGAGCACAAAGATAAGCAAGCTAAAATGACATAATTGCTTCTGCAAATGTGTTTTTATCTCACGTGTTATCTTGTGCTTGTTAACACTATCAGTTGGGTTTAGATGGTAGGCCTAAATTATTTCAAGCGCGAATAGAGCATTTAGACTCACTCACCGGACATTTTATTTCTGAACAGTCACGATACGTAGCCTACAACCACCAAGGTAATAAAACGTTGCCACATTAATTTGTTTCATATAAAACTGAACATTATTTTAGTGCCACTCCCTGGACAATTCACTTGAACGTAATATCATTATGCAGAAATGACGACACAGGCACATTTTTTAGTGAACCTGGGTTGCCAGATTACCTCAGAACAAATTTGCAGCGACATATAGTTTACTAAAAATTAAAAGTTTGTTATAAATCTTTACCGTAGGTGCTGGTCCTCACCCAAAGGCTCTTTCAGGACGGGTCATTACAGCAATCTGGTGGCTGTTTTCATTAGTGTTGCTTGCTTGTTACTTTGGCAACCTCAGTTTATGGCTGCATTCAGACAACCAGCAACTGTCAATCAAGAGCTTTGAAGACCTTGCCAATCAAAACTTGATTGAGTACGGTACCATTAAAGATTCTTCCTCTTTTGCATTCTTCAAGGTAAGACACAGCATTTATTCAATGCGATTAACAGAATCATTTCATTGTAATATATAATATTATTACTGTTATATAGAAAGACAGAAAAATGTTGACTGTTAGTTTCTTTGAAGGGTTAGTTCAAACTGAAAAATCTGTCATAAATTATTCACCCTGATGTCATCCCAAAAAACTTCTGTTCATCTTCTGAACACAAATGCCAATATTTGTAATATTCTTTCAACTATTTTTGTCCAGTAGGCCTCGGTATCATTTTTTAACTTCAAAGTACATAGTAAAAGTATATGTATTGAGCATTTTAAACAAATCTCACGAAGAGACATGATCACTGTATATGATGAGCATCTTTAATTTAATTTAAGCTTTTATTCACATATTTGATCAATGCACATAAAACGTGGTCATCGGCAGCTCAGCTTACTTGGTGAACCAGGAACCTGTTCATCATATAAAGTGATTGTTCAAAACACTAAGATTAAACCGTTCAATTTGATTACTTTTATGATTTTGACAGTATTGATGGATGACTGACAGCAGTTTTAGTATATACAAAAAAGTCTATTAACAACTAAGTAATGCAACTACAATTCTACATTTTGGGTAAACTAATAAACTTATGTAAACTAAGTCTGAATCTTATATGATTTAATGTCTGTTGGTTATGCACCCATATGACTTCAAGCATTATTTGAAGAGCTGCTCTCAACCATGTTTTACTGTCATTTGTCTTTGAACAGAACTCAAACAACCCCACATACCACAGGATCTATGAGCACATCAAGGATGCCGAGAGCTATTCACTCACTGCAACAGAAGGTATCCACAGGGCTCTGAAAGGCAACTATGCTTTCATCGGCGAGTCTGTGTCCCTCGACCTGGCAGTGGCGAGATACTGTAACCTTACACGTGCCCCAGAAATCATCGGCATGAGGGGATACAGCATTGCTGCTCCTTTAGGTATGCTCTCTGTTGCATACAATTATATTGTTTTGCATACAGAAAATGAAGTCTCAAAATTCTTATTTTTAGACATACCATGGTAATGCCATGGATTAATGGTTTAATGTTCCATGATAATACCATGGTATTCTTGTAACTACCATTCATTTACCATGTAAAAACCATGGTACATGAATATTGTAATCAGTAGTGCCATGGCATCTGATACCATCCTAGTACCATCACAGTACTTCTTTAAATGGTGGCACCGTCTCATTGTGTGTGTGCGTGTGTGTGCATTAATGTCCTCAGGCTCTCCTTTAATAAAAAATCTAAGTGTTGCCATTCTCCAACTGAGTGAGTCTGGTGAGCTGGATTACTTGCGCAGTAAGTGGTGGGCTAGCAGTTGTGTGGCTAAAAATGGCAAGAGTGCTCCACTGAAGCCCGCCAGTCTGAAGGGAATCTTCTTATTACTGGCACTTGGTCTGGGACTGGGGCTTTTCTTGGCTTTGATGGAACTGGCAGCCAAATCACGCAAAATCGCTAACACTCAGCAGGTGAGTCCAATAATTTTATATGTGGGGTCCTTTTTCCATATCTCTCTCTCTCTCTATATATATATATATATATATTTTTTTTTTATAATTATTATTTTTTTCTGCCAATGAAACTGTATTTCTGAATGTGCTGGCGCTAAGATTTAGCAGATTTGAAGCAAAAGTATTTGATGAACGCATACTATGTATGGAAAGCGTTCGCGCAAAATCATTATCTAATTTTTGACGGAGGTGGCTTTAGCATCTGAACTCTTCATGCATATCAACACTTATATATACATAGATGATTAGATAATAGACAATTAATTGACTAAACATTTACAATGTTACAATTCTATTTCAAATAAATGCTGTTCTTTTTCTAACTCTCTGTTCATAAAAGCATCCTTAAAAAAACACTGTATTGCGGTTTCCACACATTTTTAAGCAACACAACCATTTTCAACTGTGATAATAAAAAAGGGCGGTGTTCGAAATCATCCCCTATACCCCCCATTTACTATTCCCTGCATTACTCTGCTATTATAGTCCACTTGAAGGAGTGATTGAAAACGAGTGAGTGAATTCGGACACTGAGTGTGCAGGAAAGACTGCCGCTTTTGCATACTTTGTGCTTGCTGTTTAATAATAATTTGATACTTAGCAAACTGGCAGCTCCAGTAGTAATGAAAAGAGTGGAATGGAAACTAGCATATAAATCTTAATCTAACAATTTAATAATCAATTAAAAAGGAATTTATATCTGTGTGATATTACGCTGTAGCCACACTGGACCAGTGGTTTGGAAAGTGGATGGATGATTCAGCTGCGGGTGCCATCTTCTGGTCTGATGCGGGAATTCATGCGGGGTGCAACTCTCGCAGTGCATTATGGGTATTCTCTAGCCGTTGAGTGTACATCGGTTGTACACTTGTTATAGTGGTGCATTGAGGGATTGAATGAGTGCACTTGATAACATCCACTATGGTTTCGGACACCATTACAAATGGCTGTCCCTCAAATAGTGCCTTATTTAAGGGTATGGGGGCATTTGTAGACACAGACCAGGGCTGCGTCCAAAAACTGGAAAATGCTGCCTTCTGAGGACACATTTCAAGGTAGGAAGGCATCAAGGCACGTCTGAATCTAACCTTCATGCACAAACGCTGCCGTACAAGTCATTCTCTTATAAGGCAGCGAGGCAGCAAGACTCGGTTTTCGGACGCAGCCTAGGTTTCTTACAGGCACACTAAGGCCCTCTAGTGGTTAAAAAACAAAACTGCTTTCATTTTGTGGTAGAACATTGTTTTGGTGCTTCGGCTCTGCGTGACTGTGTGAATGAATATGGTTCTTTTTCATAAATAAAAAAAGAGGGAAAGAGATTATCCTATTGCTCATGAAACATTCACTGCTAGGCTTGAGATATAACCAGTTTAGATGGAAAGGATCTCAAGCTGACTAGCTAAAGACGTTATATATTAATAGACACGGTACTTCCTTGAAAATAAATTCCAGCACAGCGCTACAACAACCACAATGAAATGATCCTTCACAATAGATAATGCATTACAATTAACTCTGTTACAGCTATATATGTTACCCTGGACCACAAAACCAGTAATAAGGGTCAATTTTTTGAAATTGAGATTTATCCATCATCTAAAAGCTGAATAAATACAGCTTTCCATTGATGTATGGTTTGTTAGGATAAGGCAATATATATAGCTATTTAAAAATCTGGAATCTGAGGGTGCAAAAAAAATCTAAATATTGAGAGCCTTTAAATTTGTTTGAATGAAATTCTTAGCAATGCATAGCCACTCACAAAAACACATTTTTTTTTTTTATTTACAGTAGGAAATTTACAAAATATCTTAATGGAACATGATCTTTAATTAATATCCTAATGATTTTTGGCAAAAAAGAAAAATCGATAATTTTGGCCAATACAATGTATTGTTGGCTATTGCTACAAATATACACGTGTGAATTATGACTGGTTTTGTGGTCCAGGGTCACCTATGGCAGTTTATCTGTTCAATCAAATGCCTTACTCACCTGTTGAGTTATAAAAACGCCATCTCCATGTCACTTTTACAACATTTCAAATCCCTCCGTTCTCTGAAAAGCCTAGCCAAAATTGATTCTCGTTTTATTACGAGCTCTGTCACATTCTCTTTTTGTCAGCAAAAAAAGTTACATAGTGTACCTTTAAGTACCAAATCAGCATATTAGAATAATATCTGAAGGATCATGTGACACTGAAAGTCACAGTAATCACTGCTGAAAATTCAGCTTTGCCATCACAGGAATAAATAAAATTAAATAAATAAAACATTACTGGTGTGCATCTTGAGACAAAACAATGGCACTGACATATTATAATATATGTCAGTGCAAGTTGCTTTAAGTTAAAACAGCTCAAACATGCATTTTAGTGTGGGACTAGGCTTAAAGGGTTAGTTCACCCAAAAATGAAAATTATGTCATTAATGACTCACCCTCATGTCGTTTCAAACCCATAAGACCTCCTTTCATCTTCGGAACACAAGTTAAGATATTTTAGATTTAGTCCGAGAGCTTTCTGTCGCTCCATTGAAAATGTATGTACGGTGCACTGTCCATGTCCAGAAAGATAATAAAAACATCATCAAAGTAGTCCATGTGACATCAGTGGGTTAGTTAGAAGTTTTTGAAGCATCGAAAATACATTTTGGTCCAAAAATAACAAAAACTACAACTTTATTTAGCATTGTATTCTCTTCCGGGTCTGTTGTTCATCCGGGTTCACGACTCCGCAGTGACGCTGCTGACATAAGACGCTGCTGATGTTTTATCTGGTGCGCCAGAGCTTTGTTTACAGTCTGAGGGAGACGCACGCTGTATTCAAGCTATTCTACATTGTTTGTATTTTGGTATTGCTATATTTTTTTTAAATGGTGCGTAAGTATGCATGTCGCGGATGTCCTAATCCCCAAAAACAATGACGTAAAAGTGCATTATCAACGCCGACAGATGAAAGGATTCAATGGAATCAATTCAATGGAAAGGATTCCGGAAGAGAAGACAATGCTGAATAAAGTCGTATTTTTTGTTATTTTTGGACCAAAATATATTTTTGATGCTTTAAAATCTTCTAATTAACCCACTGATGTCACATGGACTACTTTGATGATGTTTTTATTATCTTTCTGGACATGGACAGTCTACCGTACAAACACTTTCAATGGAGGGACAGAAAGCTCTCGGACTAAATCTAAAATATCTTAAACTGTGTTCCGAAGATGAACGGAGGTCTTACGGGTTTGGAACGACATGAGGTTGAGTCATTAATGACATAATTTTCATTTTTGGGTGAACTAACCCTTAACCCTTGACTGTGAAACCAGGCAAAAGCCTAATTTATCTGCCAAAGATTCAAACATTTAAAACAATGTAGGACAATAAGTTTATGATAAATTCATTAAGTAACTATACACTACTAAGAAAAAATGCTAGAGTGTTTGGTAACAATGTTTTCTGAAAATGGACCATGGTTGTAAATTGACTTGAGACAACAGACACAAGTTGAAAGTGAAAATGACCTACTTTCTTACAGAAATCCTGCTGCTCTGTGATGTCGGCTGAACTCAGTCAGCGCTTCAGAGGTAGCGAGGTGATGTCACTGGAATCCTCTGAGAAAAGCAAAGCCTAAAAATAAGCATTGACACACACATTTAATCACTTAACATTCATTATGTTCACATCAAATTTATTCATATTATGATTTGAACACATTATACTAACTAAACTAGGTGGGTGAACCTCATGAAAACATTCCATTTATTGTGCACACTTCAAAACCGAAGAAGAAAAGAAATGATTCAGTGCATAACGATTTTTTGAAATCCAATGTTTTCATTTAGAGTTGTTTTGTTTTTGTTACATAATGAGAATGAGATTTTTTTCATATATCACTTATTTTTCTATGAAATATGTTTTTGACAGGTTTCATGAGATTCACCCAGGTAATAGTCTAGCATTTTATATATAGACAAAATGTGGTTCTAATAATTTCTCTTATTTTATTAAACAAGTTTAAGGTTTGATTTTATTTTGGTTTAGTAGTATTTTATTAATATGTTATGTTCTTTCAATACAAGAATGGTTACAGCAGTTAAGGTATAAAATTTATTGGGAGATAATAAAGATTACCTCAATTTTTTGACCAAGTTGTCATATTCAACCTTTTTATTTCGAGATTACTGAGATAAGCCCTTATGCTGTTTTAATAGCAGAACAATGTGTACCATGAGTAAAATTGTGATATTTCTAAAAATGCATGTAAGAGAAGATTGCATAAATGTTTGGATGTTTTCTTTTATTCCTAATTTCCTATTATAATAAAATTATACATGCAACATTTCTGCCATGACTAACTACATAAATTCAGTACCCTGTGAAAAATGCAGTTCCTTATTTTATGCATTGTTTTATTATAGAGAACTTTCTTAACAAAATAAAAAGCTGAAATATGGTGTTTGCATGTAATTTTTGTTTTCAATATTATTTTTGCAAATTAATAATTGGGACTTTAACACCTTTCACCAATCCTTTGAACTAAGTATGTGATTTTTCCACAGATTCTCTCTGAGATGCGATTTTTCCTGACTATTGCTATTAACTCTGATATTCACCGGTTTTGTTTTTGAGCCACTCCAGTGTTTGTTCGGTGTTTGGGATCAACTTCTTCCGAAACAGAATTAAACAGGCTCTCCTGCAGTAGTTCACTATATATTTTGCCTCATCTATTCTTCCTTCCGTTTTAAAAAGTCCAGTCACTAAAGGGGAACATGGGCTGCAAGTTTAAGATTTACGGCACACATAATGCTTTGAATTTGATGTAAAAAGTTCTTGGTCTCCTCCGACAACAAAATCTTTTCCCACGCTGAACTAAATCGCTGTTTTCTTGGCAAATTCACGTGGTTCTTTTTGAGTAATTGCATCTTTGTGCCAGCCTCTCATAGCAGTGTTATTCACAGCTCTTCATTTGGTCAAGTGGGCCACCTTTACTCTGTTATAGCCATTGAATTCTGCAGCTCTTTCAATGTGAACGATGGCCTCTCTGTGGCTTCTCCCACAAATCTACTTGTTCAAGCAGAGTGCTGAGTTACAATGAGATGGTTTGGGATTACCATAATGTGCCTCTGTATGGTCAACAGACAGCATTAAACCATCAAAATTAAATGTTTGTTTATTGCTTATGATTTTGCAAGATTGTATATTAGGGGTTTTCAAATTGTAATGGCTTTTTAACAAACTGAAGCATTTAAACAGATCTTAAAGATAATTTTTTTAAAAAGTGAACGTGAATTATTTTATAGTTATCTAAAAATCCCTAAAACCCACACAAACATCTATTTAAACTGGCGTAAGCCTATGTAACGAAGTAATTTTGAGTTTGCACGCTACACCTGTGGTGAATGTGGAATTGTAAATGTCTCTTGAGTTTTGTTACCGTGCTGTGCACATCATCCGTTACTTTCTACCACGACACTCTTCTGACGTCTTATTTCACATGTATTCTAGCGTTTTATTTTACATGTAGTTGCCTCTCGCACTGAGCTATTTGGTTCACTGCACACACACGCGCTCACATCAATTCTCTTTCTATGAAACCTGTAAACCGCATTCACCGGATCTAACTCTATAGCGACACTAACTCTAAAGCGGTTGACAAGAGCACTGCAATTATTTCTCATTTAGATAACACTTTAATGGATTCCCCACACATTTCGCGTCTTTTGATACGTTTTCTTAGCCAACAGTGCACACACACGGACATTACAACACTCGGGTATTGTGTTGTACCAAATTTATCAGTTTTGTGTTAAAGTATGAAAGTAAAGTATGAAAAAATACTACTACTATGGAAGTCAATGGGGACCAGTTTGGTTACCAACTTTCTTCAGAATATCTTCTTTTGTGTTCAACAGAACAAAGAAAGGTACAGGTTTAGAACAACTTTGATGGTGAGCAAATGATTTGTATTTTGGGGTTAACTATCCCTTTAACTTTTGGAATGCTCTTTGGTCGTTATTTGCATGATTTCTGGTTGTTGGTTTGTTTTAAGTCACAGCTATACAACAGTTTTTGCAACGCTGGGGCTATAATACAGCAGAAATACAGCATAATTTACCTTTGGATGAGAACAATTTGTAATTTATAGTCACATTAAATTATTTGAGAACAATTATCAAAATTTCATTTTTTTAATGTAAATATCCCTTTACTGTCCTTTATTTAAATATATTATTTTCATAGCACAAATAATTTTGTGAGAAATTATAGGACTTTTAAATATATTACAATTTATAGTTAATTGTGTATGTGGTTAAATATTATAGTTATCTATTTGACATAATCGGAAAGTGTAAAATAATAATTTAATGTAAGTTTATTTATTATATATGAAAGTTTCGGGTTAATATATTAATTGTGTTTTTAATATAACGTGAGTGAATGCGCCTAGACGGAAGGCGGAAGTAAGAGTTCCTCGGCGCTTCCGGTGTGGCTGATGATGTTCGGTTGGTTTTCATCAGCACTCATGACTGTCGCTTTGTGCAGTTCTCGCGCTTATGGACTCTGTTTTTACCAGCAAAAACGTTTAAGAAATCAACAGGTCACAGATGAGAGTTTTCTTTGAGGGTCTACCTGTAAGTACCCACATGCGATGTTGAGCGATCATGAGTTGAAATGATAATGTTCATAACAATGCGCTTTTCTGTGAGCGGCCCGTCAACAGAGGCCGAGCAGGCATGAAATCAGCTGATGATCTCTGACAATCACCCGCACATACCGATCATCATGTGTAATAATGTAATGATGAGCTGATGAAGGTGCTTCAGTGTTTGACGATATAAAGCTCATCTGATAGAGCTGCAAAAGGCAGAGATATTTATGCTACATGATGATATCACCTGATATTATTATTATTAGTACTACTAGTATTATTAACTGGTGACTCTACGTGAGATCTGTTATGTAGAAGACATTATTCATAAGTGATAATATAGTTATATATAAAAAGTGGAATTCTTTGGTTGACCTTACTTCCCGTCATATAGATTTAATAGCAGCTCGGCTAACTGTTAGCACAGACAACACACAACCGGTCTAACATGTCATTCACTCATCAGCTGATTATGACTCCTGTGATCTAATACATATGATAACTCGCACAATTCACACACATATCGGTTTAAAAATACGTCACTTCCCAGTAAATGTGTGTTAGCCGGTAATGAAGGCTGTTCATCTGCGCTAATGGAGTTAAACATGAATGTTTGAGTGGCCGTCGTTTTGGGTGTCATTGGGGCGTGTGGTACTTTTTCCACCAAAGAAACGTTCCGAAAGCATGTTACTATCGAACAAGAACTTGAGAAAACATCTGTAATGTCCATCGTTTACGACGCCCAAGTCAAATTGCACGTTCGGAACGTGGAGCGAACCTTCTGAACGCGCCTTAAAGATTTTTTATTTTTTTTGTTAGCCGACCTTTTATGGAAAATATTTACTTGAAGCACCCCCTGAGATTTTAATTTAAAATTTCAATAATTTAACGAAACATTCGCATCTTCACGGTTCTCTGATGTCGGTTAATGGTCACATGACGTGCAAGAAAACAGATAAAATATCTTTGTTTATAAGTGTTTTTATATAATATATATATATATATATATAACACTTATAAACAAAGATATTTTATGTTTTCTACAGATAAAAATAATTTTTATTATTTTGTTATATATTGTGTTTTGAAAGCTACTGCTGAGACATCTAGACACAAATAACAAAGACTCTGCTGCCAGTGGAAATGGCTACCTTTAAAGGTGAAAATTCACAGTAAGGTCTATTGTCAGTAGCGTAGTGATGTATGAAGCTCTGCCCACACAAAAGTCACTTTCAAACCAAGTAGTTTTCTGTTCAGCAAGGCAAATTCCCATGACCAACGAGAGTGAAATCTGCGTGGGGGACTTTTTCACTTTCACTTGAGACTACACAAAGCATGTTTTTCTATTGAAATGACTAGATTTTGTCAAGCAGCAGTAACTTGTAACATTACAAGTTACAGTAGAAATATTTGTGTTCACTTGTGTTCAAACCTTGAGCTTTTAACATGTCCTGTCCTCAGGCTTCTGTTTATGGAATATTGATGAAATGCTGTACACTTCTGTCCTCAAAAAAATTTACAATTATATGAATGGGAATGTAAACAAAGTGAACTCGCATTGCGTTCCCAAATGCAGGTTATATTCAGTGTTTACAAGAGATAGAGTTAGAGAGAAGCAGTATATTTACTATGAATGCTCTGAAGACACTGTATTATAAGCTGTATGTGTGTAAATGAACAAAGTGCTGCTCTTCACTCTGACACACGCAGCGCAAAAGACATTGTACTTTTTAAATCGCAGCCTTTGTTATGATAATTGGCATTTGTTGAGATATCTCCATTTCAGTTTTTAGTTGAATTGTGTAGCCCAGATTGTTTATTTTAATTTGATATTCAATTTGTTCGATTTTCATCAACTCACAAACCCCCTGCAGTTCCCTCACAAACCCTGAACTACGGAATCAAATCTTTAGAATATGCTTATGATGGCAAACTGACGTCAAACATTCACAGGCACTAATAATAACAACAAATTTAATTTAAATGGCCAGGCCTATGATAACCAAACTGAATTGAAAACATTCTCACACATGCCTGTAAAATGTTTGTGGTGCCCATCTAAGAAAGCAGCTTACTAGTTTTGACATACAACCACTGTTTGATCTGTGGTACTTAAACTGGTTCAACAAGAAACAGCCAAATGATGGTCAGAGCAAACCCAGTTTTGCAGTTTATTAGTATTGAGATCAGCTGTTGTTAGATTATGTCTGTAATATAGGAACTCAATAATAAAAGCTTAATGTATTATGTTTTTACAATGCACTGAGCAACACTGAATTTCTGAATAAGAAAGGTTTACAGTCCTGTTGGAAATATATATTTTGTCCTTTACAAGCTGCTTTGAAACCTTTCAAATCAGCTAGACAGTTTCCACAGATCGTTTTGATGTGTACAGCGGTGTTTGTATAGCTTTTTGTTTAGTGTCAATCAAATGTATTGTTAAATGGGCCATACCAGCATTTTTTCCCCACTTTTCCTTGCAAAACAACCATAATTTAGTTTTCCATTGCAGTTTCCACCCCCTCTAACCCTTACAATTAAACAATATATTTTCAGATTTATATGTTTTCTTTGATTATCGAATCTATTCCCATGTGAAATAAGCAACGCTACTAGCTTGCAGGTTTTGGATCAGTATAGTTTGTACTGATCCATCCCTCACAACCTCTTTGCACAACTCTTTTTGCATTGTGGTGTGACAGGTTCACAAAACAATTAAACTTAACTGTACCACATCAACATTTACGATACGGTAAGCCACATAAAGACACCACTTGGAAAAAATGTATCACCTTTTTTGGAATAATAGCTTCTGTCCTACTTCTTCCTCCAGTGACATCACTCTTACCAGCTTTGCACACTCTCACATAGAGCTGAGATTAATAACATTCCTCATGCTAATGCTTCAGTGGCTTGTATTTCCCTCCTGTTGGAAAGTACATACTGACCGCTCATAATTTCTGCAGTAGATTTTGCATACAGTGCTTACATGTGATTATTTGTAAACTGTATTACGTAATCAGATTCCAAAAATTAAGAACTTGTAATTAATATTACATTTAACATGTTCGTAATTATTCACACAATGGAAGTAAGTTTTTCACAATTTGATTTGATTTTCAGTGCTTTTATAAGTTTGGAAGGGGGAGAGTTTTACAGTTACCACAATTTACAGATATCATGTTTTCTCAGCGTTATCTGACTTCGAATATCTAAGCATTAGTTTCTGAAAAACACATTGCAAAATTCTTTAAATGAGGGTTGAGAGTTTTAATCAAATTACATGACATGCAATTAATTAAATCAAATAAATTGATCATCAGTTTTTCTTGAGAAAAGCACTTAATGTAGATTATTGTGGCAGAGAAGTAAGGCATGGTATAAATGCATGGATGTTTTTCTTCTCTATCCTGCAGGTTGCCAGATCTTGTTGAGGGTTGTATGCTGGTTAATGCATAGAGGAAAAAGGGTGAAACTTGAAGACGACACTGAAGGTAGTTGGAAAAGGTATGGGAATATTTTTTTGACATTACCCCATTTGATATAAATCAAATGGATTTTGAATGTTAGGCTGATTGGTCCCTCCTGTTCTCAGTTTTGCAGCTGTCAGAATGACCGCAGTAGATGACATCTCAGACAGCACAGAGGTTGTGGAAATGGAAGACGTGCCCTCCCAGTTTTTTGTGGAGAAGCACTCATGGGATGGCTTGCGTGACATCATTCACGGCAGCCGGAAGTACTCGGGAATGATCATAAACAAGGCACCCCATGACTTCCAGTTCGTTCAGAAGCATGATGAGTCCGGCCCCCACTCGCACCGGCTCTACTACCTTGGTACTCTTTTCCCTTAAATGTGAACACAATCAACCCTTTTCACGAGCATGCAGCTTCTTGTATCAACAAATGCATCACTTCCTTATTTCATTATTAAACTATAGGTGTTTTTCAGCCTGTATGTTTTTAAATGGTTATGTTGTGGTTCAGTGACGTAGTGTTCATGATAAAGAAAATGATAAATCTTTTTTTTTTTAAATAAGCCAAGTTAGAAATGAATCATTATAAAATCAATTTTTTAGAGTTTCGTACCACATGACATTTCACAACCTGAACCAACCTTGGCTTGTCATAAAAAATAAAAAAAAATTACCGATTGTAATGACCTGGACACAGTCATGAAGATCTGCAGGGGGCCTCTGATATCATTTCCTGTTTTGTTTTGTTTTGTTTTCCCCCCCCCACATGCATGTTGGTTGGACAACATGTCTTTGTTGTTCACACCGCATGACCATATACACTATCGTTCTAAAGTTTGGGGTCTTTATTTTTTTTTTTGTATGTTTTTTGAAAGAAGTCTCTTATATTCACCAGAGCTGCATTTTGATTTTGATAAGTCAATTGATGAATAAAATTCAGTCCTAGCTGAATAAAAGTATTAATTTCTTTAAAAAAAAAAAAAAAAACTTACTGACTCCAAAATGGTAGCGTATAGGGGTGTAACGGTACATAAACATGATGGTTCGGTACGTAACTCGGAATTAAAGTCACGGTTTGGTACGGGTTCGGTACATCAGGGGGAGAAAATTAAACATAACAAAAATATATAATTAACAACAGAGCCCAAACTATTAAATTCAGTTGCTATTTAATTTTATATATAATAATCAACACTCAAATTAAAACATTTAAATTGCACATAAGGCAGGTTTTGCATGAAAATCTAATTATAAAATTATTTATTTTTCAACAATTTTTATACTCCAATTGATTTTTGAAATATAATCATTTACACAGGTACTATCATAACTTGTTTTCATGACAAATTTATTTAAACATATATTAAAGAAATAAATTTAAGACATTATTAACAGGTAAAGTAAATATAATGAATATATAAGCTAATATAGTGCATAAATTTGGTGAAATGCTCCCCTCTACAGTACTACTGCTTTATTGATGTCTCTCGTGGTTGAAACAAACGTTGAGAGATTACACGTAAACATATCTATGCATAGGTCGTCTGTTCTTCTTCTGCTCTTTTTCCTGTTGTGGCGGTTAGCCAGCAGTGTTGCATTACTGCACTCACGCCCCTTCTGGATTGGAGTGTGGAGCGCCTGTAACTGACTGTATTTGTTGTCTGACTGTAAGCACCAAACCGTGACGTCTGTACTCTGACGGTTCGGGATGAATACATGTACCATTACACCCCTAGTAGTGGATCTTTTCTAAGAAATAATAAATTTTAATCAGACTTTTTTTCTTAATTATGATATCAGATTTGACGTTTTGATTCTGGTGATTTGCATGAGTCTTTCTGTTAAAATTGTTCCAATTTTCTATAATTTCTGTCATTTTCCTAATGTTTTCATCTTGCCATACTTAAATAGGAATGCCCTATGGGAGCAGAGAAAACTCATTATTGTACTCCGAAATCCCAAAGAAGATACGGAAAGAAGCCCTCCTGGTGTTATCATGGAAACAGATGTTAGATCACTTCCAGGTATCATTCCTTTTTGTTCTAGAAATGCGATGCTAACTAATAGCAGCATAACCACATATATGAGGGATTATAACATGCTTATAACATTGTAACACTATATTATTAATTTGTGTTCTTCCTGTAGGCGACTCCACATCATGGTGTGTATTCACGTGAGGAGGAGCTTCTCCGTGAGAGGAAGCGTCTGGGGGTCTTTGGCATCACGTCCTACGACTATCATGCACAAAGCGGCCTTTTCCTTTTCCAAGCAAGCAACAGCCTTTTCTATTGCCGGGATGGCGGCCATAACGGCTTCATTGTGAGTATAACTGTTTTTATTCTGCTGCCTTCAGTTTAATTTTCCTGGGAAATTACTTCAAAATGCATGTGTGAAGCTGTGTGTCCCCATGCCTGAAAGTCATGTGATGTTTAGCAGGCTGCCCCAATGAAGCCTGTGGAAATAAAGACTCAGTGCTCAGGGATTCGCATGGACCCCAAGATCTCTCCCGGTGATCCCAATTTTATTGCCTTCATAAATAATAATGACCTGTGGATGACGAATATTGAGACTGGAGAGGAGCGCAGACTTACTTTCTGTCATAAAGGTTTGTTGATCTGTTAATATAAAGAAGCAGTTATGTTGTTTACTATTAAGGGTAGGTTCTGGGTTATTTTCAACTTAATGTCTTTGAAACTGAGGGAAGAATCAAAATTATAGTCATGCTGAAAATAAATGGATTCATGGAAGTTTGTGTATATGGACATTATGCCTTTATTATTAATGACTATAACTTTTTAAATATTCAGAGAAGGGCTGTGCTTTTGCTAAGCAAGCAACATCATCACTATTACTATTACTCAGAATTATGATTTTTCAAAACAAAAAGTTGTGAACTTTGTGTAACTATTCTCATGGCGGTAGGTTTTACACAAGGAAAACTGTAATGTGANNNTTTTTTTTTTTTTTTTTTTTTTTTTTTTTTTAAGACAGTATTTTTTTTTCTCTCTAAACATTGATCCATATCATCCCCTTGGAATTATGAGGTTCTATCCTACATTTTTGTCAAAATTTAGTTCACATATTCTTATTCTTATGGTGTGTAAATTTTGGGACTTTTTATTTAGAAAACAAAAAGGTTATAGAACCTTATAATTCCAAAGGGGACGATATATAAAGCACATCAGGTTACAGTGAATAGATGTTTTCTGAAATCTGATATCTCTTCTACACTTTTCCAGGATTGAATAATGTCAAGGAAGACCCAAAGTCTGCTGGTGTCGCAACCTTTGTGATTCAAGAAGAGTTTGACCGTTTCACGGGATACTGGTGGTCTCCAGCTGCTCCAGAAGGTTTGTTGAACACCTAAATCAGTGGTTGTCAGCCTTTTTGGCCTGAAGGCCGCCTATTATCCAAGACAATAGTCAACCCCCCACAAACTGGGAGTGTTGGTGTTTTAAATAAACCACTATTCATTTCGGGATTTACAGAATTTTCAAGAACTCTGTTTTTCAATAAATACAGTTGTTAGTGAGGGAAAATAAAATAGGCCCCAGCCCCCTGGTTGAGAACCACTGACCTAGAGCGTGCTGTTGTTTTATTCCGCTTGCTGAGGCCTTGTTTATACTTTGACCTGGTTCCGCACCACAAGCCTCCGCTGATTGCTTATGAACCTCCCAAAATGGACAAGGCGTTTATACTTAAAGAGCTCACCGTTGTGCTATTCTTTAGAACGACAGGGTTCGACTTGGAGTAATTGTCCTCTTAACCATCAGGAAGCAGTGGAGAGAAGTAAGGTTCACGTAATGATGCTTGTTTTTAGTATACTTTACCAAACCCACACTAAAAAAGAATTGTGTAAAACCCAGTAAACCTTGAGATTATTACTTGTGACATTAGAACAAAATATATGGACATGAGTACATTTGTATAAAACTAAATTAAACCACAATATCTTAAATATTTTCAAATTTCATTAATATTTTTATCAAACGTGAACCTTTCTTTAAAAACCTTATTTCTGCTTTTGTACTGTATGCTCATTTTGTAAATGTAAGCAATTTAGACATGCGCAAACTGGGTGCCGCTGGTACAGAGTCACTTGGCCAGAGTTGCCTTGAAGTTGTGCATCTTTGGAAGCGGAGTCACTCACAAAGTTACAAATAATGATGTACACACCGCCACGTGAAATGGGGGCTCGTCCACTCTCCCTCAACTGGGACCTCCCAGACCGCGATGGCTTATTTTTTCCCCACACACACCTTCGCGCTCGTGCGGACGTGGCGTGTATATACCAGGCTTAAAGTGTTGTTGTTTGTTTGTTTGTTTTTCAGCAAAATCCATTTGCACATTTGCATAATTGGACACAAAATGCATTGACCACCTGCTGCATACCCTTACTCTGTTTATGTTTGCTTGTAGATGCAGATGGAGGAAAAACGCTCCAGTTGCTGTATGAGGAGGTTGATGAATCAGAAGTAGAGATTATCCATGTGCCCTCACCAGCTTTGGAGGAGCGGAAGGCAGATGTATATAGATATCCTCGCACCGGTAATCACAAACACACACTGTTAAAAGCAACCTAAAATATGGTTGGGAACTGAGAATCAATTACATAAAAAAAATATATATATCTTATAAAAAAAATAAATACTACAGACATACAGTGGAACCAATGTAGTTTATTTTGTGAACAAATGACTCCTGATTCGATAAAGACAAACTATGAATCACTGAACTGATATGTCTAATTGGGTCTAATAACTCTTATTGAATCAGTCAAAGTGGGACTTGACTTACCTATTGGACAGCAAGTCATTACTGTCATAATTTCCAACTCTCCTCAACTTCCTCAGTCGTACTTGGTTATCACCGGAATCGTTAAGTGTAACTGAAGACAGAATTAATGGGATAAATATGTGTGGAAGTGCAACACTTAAGTGTATTCTTAAAAATACAGGACATTCTTTGCATAGTTTGGTTTACTATCAATATTTTGTAATTGGAGTTGTGCTTAATGTTAATTAATAATGCTGATGATCCCCTCTCAATGCTTTTAGGAAGCAAGAACCCTCAAATTAGCCTGAAACTAGCTGAGATTCGAACTGACCAGCACGGAAAGGTAGGTGCCTGTGCCCAAGCTTTCTTTTTCTTTCTTTATGCCTGGTTTAAAATGGTGGTTTATAATGATCTTATTCTTTTTGTAGATTATTAGCACACAAAACAAGGAGCTTGTTCTCCCATTCACAACACTCTTTCCTGGGGTTGAGTACATTGCGAGAGCTGGATGGACAAAAGATGGCAATTTGTAAGTAACAACAAATAATTGCTTTAAAGAAATTCACTCTCATGTCTTTCTTATACACTGATGAGCCAAAACATTATGACCAGTCAAATGTGAAGCGAATATAAGTTATCATCTCCTAACAAGGCCACATATCAAGGTCTTGGTAGATTAGATGGTAATCAAACAATCAGTTCTCGTAATCAATTTGTTAGATGCAGGAGATCTGAGTGACCGGCATCAGGGTGTTGGGCGCCCAAGGCTCACTGATGCATGAGGACACAAGGCTCTCCTGTCTCGTCCGAGCCAACAGAAGGTCTGCTGTGGCACACAAAATGTTAATGATGGTTTTGGGAGGAATGTGTATGGGGCTGCATAGCTGCAGACCAATCGGAGTGCTTATGATGACCCCTGTCCACCGTTGAAAGCACGTTGATGAGCAAGCAAGCGTTGGAACTGGACCTTGGAGCAGTGGAAAAAGGTCACTTGGTCCGCTGAGTCCCTTTTTCTTTTACATCACATGGATGGCAGTGTACATGTGCCCAGTTTACCTGGGGAAGTGATTGCACCAGGATGCACTGTGGGATGACGCCAAGCCAGTGAAGAGAGTGTGATGCTCTGAGCAATGTTCTGCTTGAGAACTCTTGGTCCGGCCATTCATGTGGATGTAGTTTTGACACGTGCCACCTACACAAACATTGTTGCAGACCAGGTACACCACTTCATGACAGTGGGGTTCCTTGGTGGAAGTGGCCTCTTTCAGCAGAATAATACACCCTGCCACACTGCACACATTGTTCAGGAATGGTTTGAGGAACATGATGAGGAGTTCAAGGTGTTGCCCTGGCCTCCAAATTTCCCAGATCTCAATCCAATTGATCATCTATGGGATGTGCTGGAACAAGAAGTTCAATCCACAGCGGCTCCACCTCACAAACTACAAGAATTGAAGGATCTGCTGCTAATGTCTTGGTGCCAGGTACCACAGGACACCTTCAGGGGTCTTGTAGAGAGTCCATGACTCAGTGACACTGTTTTGGCAGCACATGGTGGACCAACAGCATATTAGACAGGTGGTCAAATGTTTTAAGGCCCATCGTGTATATAAACTCAGCGAAAAAAAGAAACGTACCTTTTATCTGGATACTGTATTTCAAATATAATTTTCTAAAATCCAAATAAGCTTTACAGATAATTATTGGTAAGGGTTTAAACCATAGACTGTAAAAAAAAAAGATGGACGACGCAACGCCGCTTCCTTCCATTGTAATGAACTGAATGTAAAACGTACGACGATGGCCGTTGACATGTTACGCAAAAACGTCAGTTTGGAGACTAGGCATGCGCAGAAGGAATCGTCAGTGGAGCCCGGAGGCGGAGTCGCGGTATCAAACTTCCGCCCAGATGACTGCGTCATCATTGATGTATTTTAAATTATACATAATTTAAAATTCTACCTATAAAATAATAGGCTATTCTGTTTCTAGAGCAATAATATTTTTGAAACAACAAATTCAGTAGATGAACTCAATATAATATGACACTAGAAACAACTCT
The DNA here is from genome assembly GCA_003731715.1 of Anabarilius grahami. Lineage (NCBI taxonomy): Eukaryota > Metazoa > Chordata > Actinopteri > Cypriniformes > Xenocyprididae > Anabarilius > Anabarilius grahami. The sequence continues at coordinate 382,684 of RJVU01028295.1, read as the reverse complement.
AAAATGTCAGAAATGGTCCTGCACGTTACCGAAAAAAGTTCAGTGATCCGTAAGATCCTGTAGGTTGGTTAGTACAGTTTACTGCTGAACACCTCATTTTGTCGGTGTGAAATAACACAGAAATCCAAAATTAATAGTTAGTTAGTTATTTATCTTCAATCTCCCCTCGAAGCTCCGACAGTCCTCAGAGAAGCTGTCAGTCATGACTGTCAATCATGAAGAGACGCCTCGTTGACCACCTGCGTAAACATGCCATAGTTCTGCTGCAGAGAAGCATGAGGGCTGCAGATGTGAAAAGAGCAATAAACTGCAATGTCCGTAATGTAAGAGGCCTAAGACTGTGTTAAAAGGAAACAGGAAGAACAGCTGATCGTCCTTGCAGTCCCAAACCAGATGCTACCATATGTCCCCCCAGATGTGTTTGAGAAATTGCAAGTGCCTTGGTGGAAGAGTGGAATAACATCTCACAGCAAGAACTGTCAAATCTGGCTCAGTCCATGAGTATTAGATGCACTGTAGAATTAAAAGCAGCTAGTGGCCACACCACATACTGGCTGTTACTTAAGATATTGAGCCCCTTTGTTCAGGGGCCCATTATTCAGTTTCAGTTTGTCAAATGTCTGTGAAATTTGTTTAGTTTATGTCTCAGTTGTTGAATCTTTTTGTTCATACTATTATTTACACATTAAGAAATTTGCTGTAAAAAACAGTTGAAAGTGACAGGATGTTTCTTTTTTTGCTGAGTTATTATCTTAATATGAAAGGAATACCATGGAACACAGACCGTCCTTTTTTCCATACAAAAGTGTTCATTGATCAAGGACTGTCAAGCTCTGAAAAAATCCATAAAGTCCATAAAACAAGTCTTCTGAAGTCATACTATAGCTTTAGTTGAGTTTGAGCAATAGGTCAGAATTTAAGGCATTAACTACCAAAAAATATCCCTTCCACTATGGCATTTAAACCTCATTTGCACATGCAAACTTGTAACTAAAATTAAAAAGAAAACGGAAAATGTAAACATAAAAAAATCATATTCAAAATATGAATAACTATAATAATATTTCAATGAAACTAAAAGAATTGTTATTTACTTTATTTTCTCTCTTCCCAGTGCTTGGGCAGTGTTACTAGACCGCAGTCAACAGAAGCTTCAGTTAGTGCTGTTACCACCTGCGCTCTTCATAGCTGCGAGTGTGGATGATCCACAGTGGGAGGAGCATGTGGAAGCCATGCCTGAGGGAGTCCAGCCCTTCATCATCTATGAGGAGATCACTGACGTCTGGATCAACGTAAGACCCTTCAGTAATACTGAAGTGTAATGGTGTCTTTAGAATCATATGACACTCCAGTCTTTAGAATCATGTGACACTAAATACTGGAGTAATAGCTGCTGAAAATTCTGTTTTATTAATATTTTAAAAAGTATACATTTAAAATTTAAAGTTTTTTTATTGTAATATTTCACAATATTACAGTTCAAACGAATGCAGCCTTGAGCATAAGGGACTTAAAAAAAAAATCTTACCGACCACCAAACTTTTAAACGGTAGTCTGGTGTATTCTGGAATGTTATACTAGAGTGCAAGTTGCTGCAAACCAAAGTGCCTTTAAGACAAGTCATTTCACTCGGCGGCCATCTTTGAAACGCCTCTCGGGCATTCAAGTGCAGCTTCTATCTCTTTGAATGGGGAAACATCAAATTCTCCAAAGCTGTTTGCCAAGCTTTCGATTAAATTTCATATTTGAAATCACCAATGAAATCTGACAACTGTCTCATAAATGTAGTTTTTAAACGCTCGAATCATGACGACAAACTGTATTTTTCAGGCTAGATCAAGCTCATGCGCAATTCTAAATGCCCGTCTCGCGTCTCATTTCGGAGGCACGCATCTGACTGTTTCTATAGGAACTGGAGCTTCTAATGGCCGCTGCAGTGACGCGATGACTTTACCAATCGGCGATTGGCTCTTATTTAGAAGGCAGAACTTATTCCACCATATAGCGCTTTGCACTTTCTCCCATTCAAAACAATGAGAGTGACGCGTCTTGTGTTATTCTATAGTCTTTGCTGCAAACTGCACAAAATACACAGGATGTATCTTTTAAAAGCAGTATGTGGAACCGTACGCATAACGCAACCATTTAATTCAGCAGGCAGGTTCCAAAAAAGTGTTTGGGGTTTTTTTTTTAGCTTTTTTCTTTTAAATCAAATTTTTGTTGGTTTGATCAAAGTCATTTGTTACACTTAAAATGTTGATCAAGTTAAACACATTGCATTGTGGGATACATTACCAATTTTTCTAAATGTAGATGGTCATGCAGGTATTTTATACTCACAGAACATTTGCATACTATATCATTTGAAAACGGTATAGTAGTATGTTATTTCAAACATGGCCAACGTCTTGGTTTATTTTGACTGTTTTGTATTAATTTCTTGTCTTATTCCCATTAGGTCCATGATATCTTCTATCCCTTCATTCAAACAACTAATGACAAGATCACCTTCCTGTGGGTGAACGAATCACAAACGGGCTTCTGCCATTTGTACAGAATAACCAGTCTCTTACAGCCAGGCTGCCAGCAGTGGTCCAGAGAATACAGTCCTTCTGAAGGTCAGACGCTTGAGTTTATGCTAATGCAGAGAAGACTTATCACAGATCAGTTTGTGTCTGAAAAGAAAGGATATATGGATGTGCTGAGTTGATTTTAGATCAGCAGTAAACATACAGTTGTGTCTCTTTGCCCAGATTTGATCAGAAGTGCAAATATGCAGATATGATGCAATGAAAAGGATACTGTGCAAATATAAAACAATTATTACAAATGTTCTGACACCCAATCAAACAAGTTACATTTAATGATACCATTAAAATAAAAACTATTTAATGCATAAAACTTATAAATTATGTTTTACCCTATAAACTGCTTTCCATACTAGTCAATACGTTGAGGGAAAAATGTGGCACGAAGCCACAGCAACCCTGGCTGATCACCTTATGAGCATAAATATATTTTAAAAAACATGTATATTCTTAACACTGTATTAGAAACTTTATACATCATTAACAAACATTATACAGTTCTTAGCCAATCAATAGTTTATGAACATTTAATTATAAAAAAAAACACATTTTCAGTAATTCCATAGTTAAGAATGTTATATTAGTGATATTGTTTTTAAACTATAATAAAGCATAAAAACAATCTCTTTTATGAGTCACACTTAACCTACTCCATGTTTTTTATTTGAGGTCTGTATTTTGTACTTTTATAAGCCCTGCTAAGTTGAAGTACTGAATATGGAATTAATATTAACTATGTTATGTACTATACTACACTAAAATTTCTCATCGAGGTGTACATGCACAACATGTTTAGGTGTTCAGAAACAACTAGAATAGAGCATAACAAAATCAAGCGTAATGCAGGACTCTTACTCATTTTTAAAAAATGAAACTGTTTGTAACTTCAAGCTGAAAAAATAGATATCCCTAAAAAGTGTAACTGGAAAAAAAGTGCAGATGGGAAATATTAACTAGATGAAAAAGTCATACCTTGTGATTCAGAATTTTGTTGTAATTCTTTCATTTGTTTATTTTAAATGTATGATTGTACTTAAGTTGTAGTGACCCATTAACATAAAAAAAGTGCCATTTTTGTAGTGTTACATATGTAGGCCCAAAATCTGCATATATAAATAAATATTGTAATAGTAGGAGAATAAAGAAATAAAACTTAATATTTCTTTATTTTATTATTATTTTTTATTATTGTTTTTTTGTAGTTAAATTTAGTCCTGCGTTTATTTTTGTATTACTTTTTTCCATCAAGTCCAGAACATCAACAGCGTCAGATCCTAGGTTGATGGCACTTGAGCATCCAGTGGACGGTAGGTTTCTAGTCTAATGCTGGTGATTATTTTGTAATCACAGAAAAAATCTTGACTCTTCAATAACTGAAATGATCTGGGTCAGAGTCGTGCACGAGGGCGGGTACCCATGAGTACCTGAAGGGTGAACCGCTAATATTTGATGTAATGTGTGGAATAATGTTTGCAGGGGCGGACTGCGGGTCCAATAACCAAGACTATTTTACTCAATTTGGTACATTTGACAGCTGAAAACTGTTAAAAACAGCGTTGAGCGTTGTAGCCAATCACACTGCAACTGACAGCTAAATAATGATTATATTAAAGGAGCGCGCTTTGCTCACTTTCTGTATTTAATCTATTCACAATTTGAATTATAATAATAATGAATTATTATAATAATAATGAAGTTTTAGCCTATTTTTCATGCTGCTAAAAAGAGGACCAGCAGCCAGGTAAACATTGTTGATATTCAAAAGAGACAACCAAGTTTAAATGCAGAGTGAATTTTCTAAAATATTGTTTAGTAGCTTTAAGCTTACAGATAGACCTACTAATTCCTTGTTCTGTTAGCTAGCTTGTGTTGTTTAATGCAATATTTAATCAATTGCATCAACCCAGAATGCCTAATGTTGGTTTTATTGCTTGTGTTAACTACATGAGAAAATTATTTTGGTCTAGCCTATCTCACGTAGGAGATTTAATGCGGAGGCGGTTTGGGCCGCGGTTTTTATGTCAGTTGAGTCGGGTTGGGTACGGAATGAAATTAGTGTTGCTGTCGGATAACGGGTCTGGTGTTATGTTAAAAAATGTTGGTGCAGGTTTATCAAACAGGACCCGTGCAGGATCTGGGTTGTGTCTCCCAACCATCCAATGGCTTTTAAGAAAGAACTGAATAATCCAGGGATGCATTTCCCAAAAGCATCGTAAGCCTAGATTTATGATGCTTTTTTTTTTTTTCTCTCTGTGATTACAAAATACTATTATTAGACCAGAAACCTAATGTCCACTTGGTGTCATCAGCCTAAAATCTGATGATTTAATGGTTCCGGATTTGATGACGATGCTGTGAGGAACGATCACATAAGTAGCTGGATTCAGCTTCTTGTTTCTATATCTGGAAAACCGTGGTCACTACAAAACAATTCAACATAATGCGAATCCGTGAAAATAACATGCATCTCTCCACTTGATCTGCCACATCCTTTACCAAATTCTGAGCTCTCAACCACTGGAGTTACGCAAGGACTGCCTCCCTCAATTCCATAAATATAAAAATAAATGGAAAAAAAACAAATAAGTTTAAAAAAATAACAATAAATACAGAAAATAATAAATGAGGGGGGAAAAGAAATACAAAATAAATTTAGGATTAAATTTAATCTTTTTCTTTTTTTCTTTTTCTTTTTTTCATTTCTTTATTTATTTTTAATTTCTGCAAGTTTGGGCCTCCATAGTTATGCAGTCATGTTTTTAACTATGGCTTTTGCTAAACAAAATGTAAGTATGGGGCCTTGTAATATGAATGACTTACCTTTTTTTATCATTATTATTATTATTATTAGATGATTTTAAATGCCAGATAGAAGAGGAGGTGGCTTTAACGAGTGGAGAGTGGGAAGTCTTGGCTAGACACGGCTCAAAGGTTTGCTGTATTATTCAACAAATTAAAAATACAAATGTCTTGCACAAATTCCTGTTCTTTACATTTTGCCTTCATCTACATTTGCAGATCTGGGTCAACGAAGACACCAAACTGGTGTACTTCCAGGGCACAAAAGATACTCCACTTGAGCACCATCTTTATGTTGTGAGCTACGAATCTCCTGGAGAAATTGTCAGACTTACTAAGCCGGGCTTCTCTCACAGCTGCTCTGTTAGCCAGGTGTNCAATTTTAAGGCCTGTTCACACCAAATAAGTGGTGACAAAATGGCATTCTAAAACAAAATTGCTAACGATTTTTTACAAAAAAAGGCTGAAGCAAATTTCTTGCTGGCAAAGAATCCCCTGAAATATAGCCTGAAAGAATTTGATAGTTAATTATACATTTCTGCTTAGCATATCCTGAATTTGTCACTTTTTTTTTTTTTTTTTTTTG
>RJVU01028295.1:291130-376699 GCA_003731715.1 Anabarilius grahami | reverse complement strand
AGTTTTAGTCAAGAATTTCATTTTGTTGCATCTTTGACTTGTATCTTACAGGTTGCATGGGTGGGGAAAAATCTATGTTACAATTCAGTAACACTTTAGAATAAGATTGACGTTAACTAACGTTAACGTCAATCTAAAATAAAAAAAATATATTAGTTCTAACATTAACATAAATAACATAAACCAACAATAAAGTATTGTTCATTTATGTTATTTATGTTAATGTTAGAACTAATACATTTTTTTTAATTTTTTTTTATTGCATAAACATTAGTATTCGTTAAACAATTTAACATTTTTAATTGATAATTATTCTGATTATTGAAAACCATATGCCGATAACTGCCCTGCAGTGACAAAAAAACTGAAGAAGCTTTATTTTACAATATCTTGAAGCAAACCAAGCAGTGTTCCATGACAGGCAGTCTCTGACTATCTGTTTCTCCTGTTTCAATATAGAACTTTGACATGTTCATTAGCCACTACAGTAACGTGAGCACCCCGCCATGTGTTCACGTCTACAAACTGACGGGTTCTGACAGTGACCCCATACACAAAGAGCCGGAGTTCTGGGCGAGCATGATGGAGGCTACAGGTGAGAGCAGGGCCGTGAGGTCAGGGTGATGTTGCACAGCAGTGGAAAAGAGTAACAGATGCTCTAACAACATGTTTGCTTTTGTCTGTGTTGTGCAGGTTGCCCGGCTGATTATGTCCCTCCTGAGATATTTAGCTTCCCTGCCAATTCCGGTTTCCGCCTATATGGAATGCTGTACAAACCACACAACCTGAAACCAGGCAAAAAACACCCCACAATCCTGTTTGTGTACGGAGGTCCACAGGTTGGTTTGGCTAAAAAGTGTTGAAAATTGCCCTTTAAAATTTCGGAAAGTAATAGTTTCACCCAAATTAAAGTTCTGCTATCATTTACTCACTCTCAGGATGTTCCACACCTGTATGTAACTTTTTGTTTTGTTTTTAACATCCTAGCTTTGGCTGGGTCTTTCAAGCTCCAAAATAACATTTAAAAAAATAAATCATAAATTTAGCCTGTATAACTTGTGCAATATATTCCAAGACATATTATAGATTTCTGTTAGAAACGTTTTTATTTGCTAAGAAAATTGACCGCTAGCTTAACTATCCATGTGTTTATGATAAAAGAATTACCTGACAAATATGTTACTTCTGAGTTGTTTTTTTCAATAAATTGGTATACATCAGGATATGACAGTCAGTAAGTGATTACACTTTATTTTTGGGTGGGCTATGCCTTCTAAAAGCAATACTGAATTGAATGTCTTTACATTATAGTTTGTGACACATCATTTAAAAGTTGCATTGTAAGTTCTTTAATTTATCTGTGTTTAACATGTTTCTGTTTTTTCTTTTCTGTTCTTTTTTTTTTTTTTTATAGGTGCAGTTAGTAAATAACTCCTACAAGGGTGTGAAGTATCTGCGTCTGAACACGTTGGCATCTCTGGGTTATGCAGTGGTGGTCATTGATGGAAGAGGGTCATGCCAAAGAGGTCTTAAGTTTGAGGGGGCCCTTAAAAACAAAATGGTAACTAGAATTGACAGACTAGAATTGACAGACTAGAATTGACAGACTAGAATTGACAGACTAGAATTGACAGACTAGAATTGACAGACTAGAATTGACAGACAGGAATTGAGAGTCTAGTAATTGTAGCCAGACATTTGAGTATCAGCATAAAGTCTGAAAAACATCACAGCTAATTTTTGCTAAGGAACTGCCCACTTAGACAGGAAGAGATTGTTTGATTGATTTATTTAAAACAAAAAAAGGTGATTGGTCATATAATAATATACAGTGGGTACGGAAAGTATTCAGACCCCCTTAAATTTTTCACTCTGTTATATTGCAGCCATTTGCTAAAATCATTTAAGTTCATTTTTTTTCCTCATTAATGTACACACAGCACCCCATATTGACAGAAAAACACAGAATTGTTGACATTTTTGCAGATTTATTAAAAAAGAAAAACTGAAATATCACATGGTCCTAAGTATTCAGACCATTTGCTGTGACACTCATATATTTAACTCAGGTGCTGTCCATTTCTTCTGATCGTCCTTGAGATGGTTCTACACCTTCATTTGAGTCCAGCTGTGTTTGATTATACTGATTGGACTTGATTAGGAAAGCCACACACCTGTCTATATAAGACCTTACAGCTCACAGTGCATGTCAGAGCAAATGAGAATCATGAGGTCAAAGGAACTGCCTGAAGAGCTCAGAGACAGAATTGTGGTAAGGCGCAGATCTGGCCAAGGTTACAAAAAAATTTCTGCTGCACTTAAGGTTCCTAAGAGCACAGTGGCCTCCATAATCCTTAAATGGAAGACGTTTGGGACGATCAGAACCCTTCCTAGAGCTTGCCGTCCGGCCAAACTGAGCTATCGGGGGAGAAGAGCCTTGGTGAGAGAGGTAAAGAAGAACCCAAAGATCACTGTGGCTAAGCTCCAGAGATGCAGTCGGGAGATGGGAGAAAGTTGTAGAAAGTCAACCATCACTGCAGCCCTCCACCAGTCAGGGCTTTATGGCAGAGTGGCCCGACAGAACCTCTCCTCAGTGCAAGACACATTAAAGCCGTCATGGAGTTTGCTAAAAAACACCTGAAGGACTCCAAGATGGTGAGAAATAAGATTCTCTGGTCTGATGAGACCAAGATAGAACTTTTTGGCCTTAATTCTAAGCGGTATGTGTGGAGAAAACCAGGCACTGCTCATCACCTGTCCAATACAGTCCCAACAGTGAAGCATGGTAGTGGCAGCATCATGCTGTGGGGGTGTTTTTCAGCTGCAGGGACAGGACGACTGGTTGCAATCGAGGGAATGATGAATGCGGCCAAGTACAGGGATATCCTGGACGAAAACCTTCTCTGCTCAGGACCTCAGACTGGGCCGAAGGTTTACCTTCCAACAAGACAATGACCCTAAGCACACAGCTAAAATAACGAAGGAGTGGCTTCACAACAACTCCGTGACTGTTCTTGAATGGCCCAGCCAGAGCCCTGACTTAAACCTAATTGAGCATCTCTGGAGAGACCTAAAAATGGTTGTCCACCAATGTTTACCATCCAACCTGACAGAACTGGAGAGGATCTGCAAGGAGGAATGGCAGAGGATCCCCAAATCCAGGTGTGAAAAACTTGTTGCATCTTTCCCAAAAAGACTCATGGCTGTATTAGATCAAAAGTGTGCTTCTACTAAATACTGAGCAAAGGGTCTGAATACTTAGGACCATATGATATTTCAGTTTTTCTTTTTTAATAAATCTGCAAAAATGTCAACAATTCTGTGTTTTTCTGTCAATATGGGGTGCTGTGTGTACATTAATGAGGGGAAAAAATGAACTTAAATGATTTTAGCAAATGGCTGCAATATAACAAAGAGTGAAAAATTTAAGGGGGTCTTAATACTTTCCGTACCCACTGTATATTATCATATCATTGCTGTCGGGTGGAAACCTTGTATCTCCAAAAACCTTTCAGTGAGAATGACAGACTTCTCTCTGATGACGTATGCAGGATTTCTCAATTCATTTAGTCTGTTTAAACCCTGCCCTGCAAGCATTCTTCTTGCGTTCTTCTGCCTCCTCTTTTAAGAGAAATGGCCACGTCTCAAAATCCAAATAACAACTGATGCATAGATTCAATTCGCCTTCCTACATCGTCTTCCTTTTTTAACAATACTTTACACTCGGATGTACATCTTAATACAGAATAAAAGATTTTTTTTTTTTTTCTTCCTTCCATTGTGACTTCAAGGCTGCTCTATGGCTGCTCAAAATTCAGTGTAAACACTTAATGCTGCATAAATGCCAGACTAAATTATGCCTTCTCTGACCCACCTCAGCCACTAGTATCAAAGCATACAGTTGTAGTTGGTGTAAATGCATTTAGTGCATCTTTAAACAGTCTGTGTGAAGACACCTAAATGCCACTTCAGAAACGCTTCTATGCCATATTTGCAGTGCAAATTTAGCAATAGAAATTGTATAAAGCCAGCCAATCAAAGTGTAGCTGGCAATTTCGGCCAGCTCTTGCCAATGTTGTGAGCAATATTCATCAGCTGACCAATGATCTATTGTCATGTGCGTTCTGTCAGAACCTGACATTAAAAACAGTCTCACATTTAACACATTATCGTCTGCTTTTAAAAGGTCAGCCAGCATGTGTTGAAAACAGGTTGCATAAATGCTTTATATAGACATAAATATGATCATGCTGCAAGTTGCTAGAATGATTGGTCATGAAATGTTAAGGTGTTAAAATGATTAGTGAGTGACAGCTCACTGGCTCAGACATATGATCCTACTTGTTACTCACAGTCAGTGACTGAATTAGACACTTCCAGTTCTGTCCAACTCATATTTGTATCACTGCTTATTGAAGGTCACTTAGGTGTGGTATAAAGTAAGTTTGTATAATAACTTGACTAATGCTTGTTAAATTACATTTTAAGGTTTTATAAATAAAGGATTTTTTGTCTTGGACCTGTAAGCAACCACCTAACATTCACCCAGAATGAAGTCACCCTGTATATACACTACTGTTCAAAAGTGTGGGAGCAGATGTTTTTTTTTCTCTCTCTCTCTTTTTCAGGAATTAATAAAAAGTGACAAAAGACATTTAGAATGTTATAAAAAGTTTTCTATTTCAAATAAATGCTGTTCTTTTAGACATTCTATTCAGCAAAGAATTCAGAAATAAAAAGTGTAGCATGGTTTCCACAAAAATATTAAGCAAAACAATTTCAACAGCATAGTTTTACTGTATTTTTCATCAAAAAAATGCAGCCTTAGTGAGCATTAATAGAGACCTCTTTCAAAAAAAGAAAGAAAAAATCATTCCAACCACAAACTTTTTAACAGCAGTGTGTGTATGTTTTAAAATTGTTAATGTATTTGAAAGAAAAATTCAAATTATCTTGAGTATTTCACATGGTTGAAGGTAAAGATCACTAAATGCAGCGTACCAGGCTTTAGGTAAGCTATAAAACATGGAATATGGTACCCTTTATTCATATTACTATCATTTTCTCCTCAACCTCAGGGGCAGGTGGAGATTGAAGATCAGGTGGAGGGGCTTCAGTTTGTGGCAGAGAAGTACAAGTTCATAGATTTGAGTCGGGTTGCCATTCATGGTTGGTCTTATGGTGGATTCCTCTCTCTCATGGGCCTCATTCACAGGCCAAACATCTTCAAGGTGAGATTTACAGCTGCTTCAGTNACCCATGCATGGCCTTTCACCAGCAGGTGGCATCTCAAATGTACCTTACTAAAGATCGAATTGCTGAACTTTGTTGCTTTGCTGAAATTGTAATCACAGTCAATTAGCTTTTTTATGCTTTTGGAATGACTAAAATAGAAAATAAGCACTGTATTTTGGATATATGGAAGAAACATTTTCAAACGTGTGTACTTTGAGACTATAATAAGTATCTGTAGTTTTATGTGTTAAGCAAGTTACCCATTCTGTGCTCCAGGTGGCCATAGCAGGAGCTCCCGTGACAGTGTGGATGGCATACGACACTGGCTACACCGAACGCTACATGGACGTGCCTGAAAATAACCAGCAGGGATATGAGGCGGGCTCCGTCGCCCTGCACGTCGACAAACTTCCCAACGAGTGAGTTACTGTGGCTCAGGCCAGAGGACGTGCAACATTTGTTTCACCCTGATTATGTGTTCTTGGCAACAACTTCATCTCCGTGATTGTCCTCTTACCTTAAAAAATACTCCTAGCAACTAAAGTTGCTTGGATTTTGTTATAATAGTCAGAAAAGTCTATTTTTATAACAGTTTATTGAGCATTTAGACAGAATTTTGCATTTTTTGTTTCTTCTTGGGTTGTTGAGTATCATATTTAATATTACATGAACCATGAAAGCCTGATGGATAGTATATGAAAATATGGAGGTCATACTTCAGGGGAGAGAACAAAAACATTTTATTCAGATGCGCCAACTGGTCAAAAATAAGCAGACTGGTGGAGTTGCTGAAATGTACAGTGGGTACGGAAAGTATTCAGACCCCCTTACATTTTTCACTCTTTGTTATATTGCAGCCATTTGCTAAAATCATTAAAGTTCATTTTTTTTCCTCATTAATGTACACACAGCACCCCATATTGACAGAAAAACACAGAATTTTGACATTTTTGCAGATTTATTAAAAAAGAAAAACTGAAATATCACATGGTCCTGTCAGGTGCTGTCCATTTCTTCTGATCATCCTTGAGATGGTTCTACACCTTCATTTGAGTCCAGCTGTGTTTGATTATACTGATTGGACTTGATTACAGCTCACAGTGCATGTCAGAGCAAATGAGAATCATGAGGTCAAAGGAACTGCCTGAAGAGCTCAGAGACAGAATTGTGGCAAGGCACAGATCTGGCCAAGGTTACAAAACAATTTCTGCTGCACTTAAGGTTCCTAAGAGCACAGTGGCCTCCATAATTCTTAAATGGAAGACGTTTGGGACGTTACCCACTGTATATGGTCAAAGTGTAAGATGAAATTCTGATACTTTGTAATGTAAGCATTACCAGTTGTCACTCTATCTCCCAATGATATGTCTTAGTAAGATGACATTTAAATGCTTAGTTTTGTGATCAAATCTCTGTAGCTTTTATTGTGGTGGGGGGTGGGGTTGTGTCACATTACATATAATGGAATGCAATGCAATACAATGATGAATGTAAGATGTATAAACATTCCTCAAAAGCCGGATGTTTCATATTTGATACATTTTAATATGATTCTTTTAAACAATTATGTATGGATAATCAAGTAAACCTAAGTTGTTCAGTTCAGTAAGTGTTCATTGCGGAATATTGTGAAATGTACATTTTTTTTAATTTTACAAAAAGGCCTTTTTCTTGCTTAAAAACATAAATTATCAATCAAACAAATGAAGACATGTTGAAGATTTTGTACAGCAGGTTTTTCATGGTTTGATCATGTTGATAGTCTAGAGGCCTTGGAAAATTGCTTATCAAATATGATATAGTAGGCTTTATAAGGTTAACATACCCTTTCTAGGTAAATTTCATCTTGAAGATATGAATCTCTCCAGTTCAATTAAACCATATAGATAACTCCTCTCAGAATGTATTATTAAAGCAATTGTTAGTCTTGTCACTGTGCTAACTGCTTTGTTTTTTTTACCCAAGGCCAAACCGATTACTGATTTTACATGGGTTCCTTGATGAAAACGTGCACTTTTTCCACACCAACTTCCTGGTGTCTCAACTCATCCGTGCAGGAAAGCCATATCAGCTACAGGTTCGAAAACTGAGTATTGAAATAGATATTTAGAATGTTAGTATTTTTTTTTTATTCAACCACATAATTTATCATACATTTTCTTCATAGATCTACCCCAACGAGAGACACAGCATTCGCTGTCCTGAGTCCGGAGAGCACTACGAGATCATGCTACTGTACTTCCTCCAACAGCACCTCTGATGAGGGCCTTCTCCATTCTCGCCCTCCTCCACTTCCTTCAGCAACAATGACAGAATACAGCCCTCGCTGGTCCCTGAACCCATCTTTTGCTTTCTCACACTCTTTCTGGAAGGAGTGTCTTTGCAGCAGCCAGAAACAGACTTGTCCCCAAACTCTGTGTAATTTTGTGCATGTCGGCACACTTTTAACAGAAAGGACACGTCTGAGAACGGAGAAGAACCCAGTAGCTCATTAACCTCATTAAACAGATATTGGATTATGTGCCACACCTAGGTAATGTTTCTTTTCCGGCTCCCTTTGGAACACTGATTATGCTGCCAAATGTGTCTTTATTTTTTAAATTTGTAGTTAGTGGCTTGTCAGAATACAGAGACTGGATTTCTACACATACATACAGAAATGCTCTTACCACCCCTCCCCCCTTTCCTGTTAACTGCTCATTTAACTTAAGCTTTTTCAGTGCTATGAATGCAGTCGTGTTTCGGTCCAACATGAATTCCAGCGTCACTGTTAGCCATTCTCGTGTGGCTCTCACGTAAGGACACCTCACACTACTACCTGCAGTTCATATTTTAAGTGTGTATTATTAAAGGAACATATTTTTTATGAAGTTGTGGCCATCTGTCTTGTATGCTGTTTTAATCGAAGTAGTGTATTCTTTTCATTTCAAGCCTTCTGGAATATGATGTATTTCCAAGGGACTCAAAATATTTAAAGGGTTAGTTCACCCAAAAATGAACGTGTCAAACTGCTGAAATCGCGTGTCAAACTGCTGAAATCACGTGACTTTGGTGCTCCGAACCACTGATTTGATTCGTAAAGCTCCGAAGCTTCATGAAGCAGTGTTATGAAATCGGCCATCACTAGATATTGTTAAAAATATATTTTAGTGGTTTTTTTTGGCACACAAAAAAATATTCTCGTTGCTTTATAATATTAAGATAGAAACACTGAACTCACATGAACTGAATTAAATATGTTTTTAGTACTTTTATGGATCTTGAGAGAGGAAGTACCATTGCTGGGCGATGCAGGCCTCACTGAGCCATCGGATTTAATCAAAAATATCTTAATTTGTGTTCTGAAGATGAACGAAGATCTTACGGGTGTAGAACAACATGAGGGTGAGTAATAAATGACATTATTTTCATTTTAGGATGAACTAATCCTTTAATGAGGAAAAAAGTGTAGGGTGGGGCTTGATTTTTATTCCGACAGGAATTGGTTGGAACGTGAAAGGTGGGTCAAGTCACATTTATTTACATAGCGCTTTATACAATACAGAAAATAAGTGTTAATGTTGTAAAATTATAGAAAAATTTTATTTCAGCTTTAAAGCCGCTTTACAGAACACAAAAGTGTCATTATTTATCTGTTTAATTCAGTGTTTCAATTCAGTTCCATAACTGTTAGTGAATTCTGTCTGGCTAGTGATGTCAACTGGGAAGGAATGTCACAGGTTGAGCTAGATATTACATTCTAACTTTATTTAGATGGTCATTTATTGAAACTTAAAGGGTTAGGTCACCCAAAAATGAAAAAAAAACTGATTAATTACTCACCCTTATTTTGTTACAAACCTGTAAGACTTTCGTTCATTTTCGAAACACATTTTAAATTAAATCTGAGATTTCTGACTTATTTTTCAGTCCATGAAACTACCATTTTGACGCTTCAAAAAGTCCATATAGAGATCATAAAAATAATCCATATGAATCGAGCCATTTAATTCCAGTTTTCTGAAGAGTCTCAATCGATTTATGGACAGAATAAATTTAGGCTTTTATTCACATAAGATCAGCGAACATAAACAGAAGATCAGCCATATGCGCTAAGGACAAACCTCATTTGTTCTTGTGGAAGCTCAAACATTTCTGCGTAACGAGAGAATGAACTTCAATGGTTCTCGCACGTCAAGCAAGCATGCTTGAGCTTCCGTTTACCATATCTGATGTGTGTGTTGATGAATGTTTATATGTGAATAAAAGCCTAAATTAAATCTCTTCATTATATAAAGTGATCGGATTAAACTGCTCAGTTCATATGGATTAGTATTATGATCTCTGAAACATTAAAATGGTAGTTGTGTGGACTGTCAATGGAGGGAAAGAAAGCTCAGATTTCATCAAATAGATTTGTTTAGAAGAAGAACTAAAGTCTTATGGGTTTGGAACTACATAAGTGTGAGTAATTAATGACAATTTTTATTTTTGCTTTAACCCTTTAACTGCAAAACTGAGTTCTGTATTTTTCATGTTTGTGATTTCACGGTCAACATGTTAAAATGTCCTACCCCTATTATTTCCATGCAAAGAGGTTAACTAATCATAACAGAGCTTATTTACATATAGAGTCCTAAAGTTACAGGAGGCAATTGAGCAGCAAGTTTTAGTCAAGAGAGGTGGTGGAAAATGGTCTCAAAATAAATGCCAGAACTCTTGGTGAACTTCAGGAGGAAATGGTTATGACCACTAGAAGATTTGTTTGTTCTTGAAACATGGCTGTCCTGCTTTTTATTTGCATCCACCGTTGATCTGAATGCAGTTTAGCAACATGAATGGACTTGTTTCCTTAAGGAAACAAAAGAAATGAGTAGCTGGCATGATTCACAGCTTTTTCCAAACAGACTTTGACAGTCTAACTACTTCAAGCTTTTTTTTTTTTTTTTTTTTTTTTTNTTTTTTTTTTTTTTTTTTTTTACAGGATTTATATTCATTGAACTTTTATGGCAGTTTTAAAGAAGTGTTAATAAATCTTTGTTTTTAAGTACGTTTAATTTAAATCGGTTACACTTTATTTTGATAGTTCACTTTAGATATTCTACTAACTATAACTTTGGTTAGGTTAGGGTTAGTGTTAATAGAATAACTTGACATGTTTTTGTAAAGTTACAGTCTGTAACATGTCTGTTGGGGGATCATCAAAAGTATTAGCAGATATTAAGTAGACAGTCTACTAATACTCTAATGACTGGTAAATGCCATGTAGTTACTAATTGTAAGTAGAATGTCTGACTATTGAAATAGTGTTACCTTTAAATTTAGTGCTGCCCAACACTTTGGCAGTCCTGTTTAAATGCTTCAAATATTGAGATATGTAAGCATCATTCTGGTGATACACTGATTTTATCAATAATATTGGGCTCATGGTTGTGAACATCTTCAACTTTAAGGCAGAAGTCCAACCTGTGTAATGCCACATGCTTTAGACTGGAGTGTGAAAGAAACTTAAACAGACAGCATTGCATTTAACTTATTGCACAAACTTCCACAAAAAGTTCTCACATTAAAAACACCATTACTGTTGCATATTTGTCATGACCATACATCTTTGCAGGTGTATAGCTTCAGTCTACTTCTTCAGTCAAGACGAGACCCACTTAGCCCCAGATCTGTCAGTCCAAGAGAGTTCATTTTAATTGAGTTGAAATGGAGAAAAGGCATAAACATTTCAAAGACACAGCCATGCAGTAAGCAGCCATTCAGAACCATGCAATTCTTGAGAATTCTCTGTAATGAAGAAACTGTGCAGATTAGTGGTTGAGGTAATGATCATCTTCAGTACAGTAGAAATAGACTGTGGTCCAGCCTGAGACCATGAGTTAAAGGCCACATTTAGGTGTAATATCAAGACTAACTATGCCAAGAGGATACACAGCATGTAGACCGAAATGGTGAATGTGATTTCACCAAGTAGAACATGTTTCTGGATCAACCTTCCAATCAGCCAATCCAAGTATAGGGATAGGTTTACAGTTAATATCAAGTTTAGGCTAACAAGAGGGTTAGGAGCTTCTACATAAGTGTTATTCACCTATCATTTCCCTTTGATTTAAAGGATAAGTTAGGGTTAGGACTATGTTTTTTGGACAAGAATGTTCCAGGATCAACAAAAGATGTTGATCTTTTGGCAAAATCACGGTGACCATTTTGCTAACCTTTTACTATACTTTGGTGACATCAGATATGCATTTTGACTAGTTGGTTATACAGATGCAGGTTGGTTCACCTTTTGACTGCAAATGTTATGTAAAATTCTTTTTTGTATTGTCAAATTAGATCATGTTTTAATATGATCCAGGCTTTGATTTATTGGTCAGTGTGATGTGTTTATATAACCAAAATTCACTATTGTTGTGTAGGTGCATTCTCTTAATAAGTAACTGCGTGGCATTAAATAATTTTCCTTTAATTGTACATTTAAAAAAAAAAACTTAAATAGCAAAAGCTGCATAGCATGATACAATCATTTAAACAAAGCATAGATACCATAGCAATAGACGATAAACAAAATACTGACAGACATAAAATGATACAAAACCATACTTGTAAATGTATGATAAAAAATAGTACAATTGAATACATCAGAATATGTTTAAATGAGCAACTAAAGGACGTTTGCCTGCTTGCAGTGCTGCTGCAGCATCTTTGGACAAAATGAAAGATTGTATTTGAAATCTACAGTAAACATTCTAGTGAAGTTTAAGATTTTACAGGTATTTAACTCAACACCTGGTTTCTTAATTTGTGTAAAGTGCTGAGTTCAGTCATCAGTGTATTGACGTTAATGAACCAAGCAAATAATTATAAATGGAAAAGAAATCTTGCGTAAGCGTCCTTACAGGGTAACCACAGACTAGTTAATCAACTATGTCTATGAATATGTTCTATTACCACAGTGTCATGATTTCAAGCTTAAGATCTGAAAAGTGCTATTTTTCTTTCAAATACCACTTCTTTTGATTTGTCTAAATATGTTTTGGATTTATTCTTGGCTGATTCCATTATTTTAGTTTTAAGTCCAATTCTGTTTAACTTTTCTGTGATTGGTCAAGATTACTAGAATGCAAATGTTTCTCTTTTTGAGAAAGTTCAAAGAACAGATCACAAGGGAACAAAAATACCAGCATCAGATTCAGACATGACAGACTACATATGTAATGGCTTGTTATCCAATTAGATTGGAGGATAAAAATAAACGGAGAACGGTGGTAGAAAACAAGGGTGGAGTCCATGTAGGTGTTTGCTGCTGCCCTTTTTCAAACTGCATGTAATTACAGGGTCACAGGTTGCCTGCGTTATGAAGCCACAATGAGTGTGATTAATGATTATTGAGGGGTTGAGTTTCTCAAAAGTAGGATAACGGATTCACCCTAATCTGCTCCAATGC
This sequence comes from Anabarilius grahami, assembly GCA_003731715.1. NCBI lineage: Eukaryota > Metazoa > Chordata > Actinopteri > Cypriniformes > Xenocyprididae > Anabarilius > Anabarilius grahami. The sequence goes on along the minus strand of RJVU01028295.1, from coordinate 364,035 downwards.
TTCCTGCTCATATCTGAACAACAGGACACGTTATACATCATGATTTGCACTTGAGTATTTCTGAGCAGAGCCAAACATTAAACCGCTAACCAAAACAAATGTTCAGTTTGTGAACTATGTAATCACAATAACATTACAGCTAAGCTGTGATCATCCCAAATACCTTATTTCCTTATTTAAACACTGATATCATGGTAGTACAATACATTTACTATAGTAAATACACCTGTTGAAGATTAAAAGTAAAATTCTTGATCTTACCTGCATTAATGTTTATAATATTTTACATAGTAATGTTGCAGTATAGTGCATTAAATATGTGGATAAAAAAGTATTCAGAGAATACAATATATATTTATATATATAAACTTGTAACATAGACATTGTAAATCTTCCAGTAAAACTAGTTAATCTTGTTTTTCTATCCATTTTGTACTTAATGTGTCCATACAGTATGTCACTCTGAGGGCCATGTTTTTCTAGGACTGGACAGGACCCGGGGGTTTGCTTTAGGTGATACCTGAACGAAGAACAAACACAAAAGTTGTTGAAGTTACCACAATATACCACAATGGTAATATTCTGATTTCTCACCTGAATGATACAATTTTAATAATTAAATTTTGAATTAATGCATTTTTTGTGAAGCACAGCCGATTTTAATAGTATATACTTTCAAAATAAACATGAAATCTGAATTTACACTATTTACATGCTGAAAATAGTATCTAATTGTGAAAAAATCTAAATAAACATGCTTCTGAAATGACTTTCCTTTTACTCTGATGTCAGTCAGTCTGCGTGGACAGTTGGATAATGTTAACCAGTAGCTATTTAGGCATTGTTTCAACAAACTCCCATTCACATCTGGCTCCATTCTGGTATGTAACACTCACTTTTCATGACCCAATCAATCCCAAACTGCTAAAATCAAGTCTCGCCCTACATTTTACTGAATTAATATCTTGTTTCACTTACATGACTTTAACAAGTCTTGTAGAGTGACTATTAAAAGTAATAAAACTGCCCAAGCCTGCTGCTTGATCTACTTGAATCAGTTACAGGCTGCATAAGTGGTCAAGTGCGAGAGGACTTACTTCCGCTTGCGTTTTTGAGTAGTTCATGTGGGCATAAAGTAGAACTGCAATATCATTGTGGGATGCCTCCAGGGCAATGGAGAGCGCATTACTCCCATCCTAAAGGAAAGAAGCCAAAGGGCATAAATTTACCCATAATGCATTCTTGGGTTGGATGCTTTAACACTGGTTACCAAATCCAGCAACATTTAGGGTGTGACTTATTTCTTCTTGACATCGGGCCAGTTGCATAAACATAGTGGATCTTAAAGGGTTAGTTCACCCAAAAATGAAAATTCTGTCATTGATTACTCAACCTCATGTTGTTCCAAACCCATAAGACTTTTGTTCATCTTTGGAAAACAAATGAAGATCTTTTTGATGAAATCTGAGAGCTTTTGGCCCTCCATAGACAGCGATAAACAATGATAAGCGAACATAAACAGAAGCTCAACCGAACCTACTAGACACCTCATTGGTTTTTGCGGAAGCTCAAATGTGCTGTGTAACACACAAGAATGAACCTCATTGGTTCTCGCATGTGAAGCAAACATGCTTGAGCTTTTGTTTACCACAACTGATGTGTGAGTTGATAGATGTTTATATGTGAATAAATTCAATCTGTTGATCATATAAAGTGATTGTGTCTCTTAAGAAAATTTGGACTAAACCGCTCAATTCATATGGATTATTTTTGCGAAGCGTTAAAGTGGTATTTGCGTAGTTGTCTATGGAGGGACAGAAAGCTCTCAGATTTCATCAAAAGATCTTCATTTGTGTTCCGAAGATGAACAAAAGTCTTACGGGTTTGGAACGACAAGTGAGTAAATGATGACAGAATTTTCATTTTTGGGTGAACTGTCTCTTTAAGAACTAGTCTGACAAACTAGCAAATGGTTGGGGCTTATCAGTCTTACTTTTTGGATTCAAATGACTAACTGACTTAAAACAGTTATGACCAGTCTTGAAAAAAAAAAAATTAGATGACTAACTTGCATGACTAGTCTAAGAAGTTTAAGCAACCGGCCCATAATTTGAAAAAATCACATTGTGTGATAAAATAAAGTAACAGGAGAAATAAAGTCACAATTGTGAGATATAGAGTCAGAGATTTAGTTTTTTCTCTCTCTGAGGCAGAAACAAGCTTCTATTGCATCCAATTATAATATTGAAAATAAAAATGGTTATGCATTTTTAACCCAAAATCTTGTTAGTTCAGTCAAGTATGACAAACTTTCCCAAGCTCAAAGTCACTTTATAATAAGCATATATCATTGAAAAATTAAAATCATAAGGAAAGAAAGTCAATGCTAAAAAAAATAAATAAAATCATGGCTATAATTTCTTTCTCTTCATTTGTCACACTGGAATTAGAAGGTCTAACTGAGCTCACTGCATTGTGGAATCATTCGCTTCATAAATAGTATGTTCACCTTCGTTTGAATGTTAGTGTGACCAACAATTTAGTTGATTATGGCTTTATTTTAGGGTACAGTATTATGCAGAAATAGTACATATTTTTGTGTCATGTACAAATACATCATGGTTGCATGAAGGTATTTGAGGTGTACTCACATTGTCCACGACCGAAATGTCACACCCCGGCTGCTCCAGCAGCAAGGAGACAATCTCAGCTCGACCGTGTTCACTTGCGCACATCAGAGCAGTGGACCCCTCGTCATCTTGGATGTTCACATTAGCACCACACTCAAGCAGTGCGCGCACCATCTCCTGCCGCCCATGACTCACGGCCAGCATCAAAGCCGTCTGTCCTGCCTAACCACAGACAGACCAAAAGATAGGTGCTCATCTAAAGGGTCTATGCTGTCTGGCAATCAATGCATCCCTTTCATTAACTTACACTCTAAAAATGCAGTAATCTGTGCACAAAAAAACTTATATACAGTAGCCCCCAAAGTGTATTTTGGCAATTAAGCCAGACTGAATGCAAGAATGCAACTATGATTTCATGGTATTACATACAAAATATCAAACCAAGTGGCATCTGCAAATGTTCTCATCTCAGATCTTGACTTAACTATTGTGAGCCATTTTGGGTGTTATTAACTTTCTTTAAAATGAATGCCACATTTTTATGTTTGTTTGTTTGTTTTTTAATTTAATGAAATGACATCCATAAGTTTAAGCGCATAAGGGACACTTAAAAGGGATAGTTCACCCAAAAAAAAAATTAATTAATTACTTGCTCACCCTCAATTTGTTCCAAACCTGTATAAATTTCTTTAGTCTGTTGAACACAAAAGAAGATATTTTGAAGAATGTTGGTAACCAGACAATTGACGGCATCCACTTCCATAGTAGAAAAAAAAAGTGTTTCGTCAACTGTCTGGTTACCAACATTCTTTAAAATATCTTCTTTGGTGTTAAACAGACAAAAGAAACTCACACAGCTTTGGAACAACATGAGGGAGAGTAAATGATGACAGAATTTTCATTTTTGGGTGAACTATCCAGTGTCCAAAATGTTGGCTTAAATCAGAAAATCTTTCTTTTTATTATCAATGCTGAAAACATTTTTGCTGCTTTTATTTGTGAGGAAACTGTGATCATTGTTCTTTTTTGGATACTTTGCTGAATAGAAAGTTCAGAAGTACAGCATTTATTCAAAATAGAAATGTACACACAGCACCCCATATTGACAGAAAAAAACAAATTGTTGACATTTTTGCAGATTTCAGTTTTTTTAAAAAGAAAAACTGAAATATCACATGGTCCTAAGTATTCAGACCCTTTGCTGAGTATTTAGTAGAAGCACCCTTTTGATCTAATACAGCCATGAGTCTTTTTGGGAAAGATGCAACAAGTTTTTAACACCTGGATTTGAAGATCCTCTGCCATTCCTCCTTGCAGATCCTCTCCAGTTCTGTCAGGTTGGATGGTAAACGTTGGTGGACAACCATTTTTAGGTCTCTCCAGAGATGCTCAACTGGGTTTAAGTCAGGGCTCTGGCTGGGCCATTCAAGAACAGTCACCGAGGTGTTGTGAAGCCACTCCTTTGTTATTTTAGCTGTGTGCTTAGGGTCATTGTCTTGTTGGAAGGTAAACCTTCGGCCCAGTCTGAGGTCCTGAGCACTCTGGAGAAGGTTTTAGTCCAGGATATCCCTGTACTTGGCCGCATTCATCTTTCCCTCGATTGCAACCAGTCGTCCTGTCCATGCAGCTGAAAAACACCCCCACAGCATGATGCTGCCACCACCATGCTTCACTGTTGGGACTGTATTGGGCAGGTGATGAGCAGTGCCTGGTTTTCTCCACACATACCCCTTAGAATTAAGGCCAAAAAGTTCTATCTTGGTCTCATCAGACCAGAGAATCTTATTTCTCACCATCTTAGCAAACTCCATGCGGGCTTTCATGTGTCTTGCACTGAGGAGAGGCTTCCGTCGGGCCACTCTGCCATAAAGCCCCGACTGGTGGAGGGCTGCAGTGATGGTTGACTTTCTACAACTTTCTCCCATCTCCCGACTGCATCTCTGGGGCTCAGCCACAGTGATCTTTGGGTTCTTCTTTACCTCTCTCACCAAGGCTCTTCTCCCCCGATAGCTCAGTTTGGCCGGACGGCCAGCTCTAGGAAGGGTTCTGGTCATCCCAAACGTCTTCCATTTAAGGATTATGGAGGCCACTGTGCTCTTAGGAACCTTAAGTGCAGCAGAATTTTTTTTGTAACCTTGGCCAGATCTGTGCCTTGCCACAATTCTGTCTCTGAGCTCTTCAGGCAGTTAATTTGACCTCATGATTCTCATTTGCTCTGACATGCACTGTGAGCTGTAAGGTCTTATATAGACAGGTGTGTGGCTTTCCTAATCAAGTCCAATCAGTATAATCAAACACAGCTGGACTCAAATGAAGGTGTAGAACCATCTCAAGGATGATCAGAAGAAATGGACAGCACCTGAGTTAAATATATGAGTGTCACAGCAAAGGGTCTGAATACTTAGGACCATGTGATATTTCAGTTTTTCTTATTTAATAAATCTGCAAAAATGTCAACAATTCTGTGTTTTTCTGTCAATATGGGGTGCTGTGTGTACATTAATGAGGAAAAAAAATGAACTTGCAAATGGCTGCAATATAACAAAGAGTGAAAAATTTAAGGGGGTCTGAATACTTTCCGTACCCACTGTATGTCTTTACAGTCACTTTTGATCAATTTAATGTGTCTGTGCTTAATAAAAGTATTAATACTGTATCTTAAAAACAAAATCTTATTGACCCCAAACTTTTTAATAGTAATGTACAGGGCTTGACATTACACTCAACATACCGCCAAATGCAGGAAGATTTCAGCAGTGGCATGTAATGCAGTCACTCCTAGTAGCCACTTTGGCAGGTTGAAATTTATATATAATATATACATTTTTCAATTGTAGTCTTTTAAAAAGCCAAGTGCAATGTAGTGTTGTCAAAAATATAAATTTTTCGATACATATTGATACTAAAATATCTGAAACGCTTCCAATACAAATTTTCCTGCAGAATAGATACACAATACCAGCTGCTCTTTCTTGCTCTCTCATCTCTCCGACAGCGAGTTGACGCACAAACCCGCCTCCCCTCACTCACTTGGATTGCGCGCATTGCACATAATTTTACTAATTCCCGCAGATTTTGTGCTCACACCCAAAGTGCACGCACATAAAGCCGACTCTCAGTACTAAATTGAGTTCTTTTTCGCTGCTTATTGCGTTTCAACAATAAAATACACGCAAAATGACGTCAAAATGCGAGTATTCATGTGAACGTTTTAAGTGAACGTAAACAGTTAAGAAAGAATATGCATGTGTAACAGTATAATGGATCTGTGCGTCAGGTCTTAAAGTGACAGCAGCCTAATATACCTGCTGCTAAATTATGAGATAATATTAAAAATATCTTTATGACAGTTTTTTCCCATGGTATCGATGTCAAAATTGTGGCCAGTGAAAATGCTGAGCGGCTAGTAACTGAAAACCACCAGCCACAGTGGCTGGTGAGCAAAAAAGTTAATGTCAAGCCCTGGTAGTGTATATGTATTCCATATTTAATGGAGAACATTCTGTTACTGTTTTATTTCCTTTAGCAAATCTTTCACCAAATGAGTTTAGAAATGTATAAAATGAAAGCGGGCATACCATGTCCAACAGCATCTATCTACACTTCAAAAATAAAAGTTCCAAAAGGTTTTTTTTTGCAGTGATGCCATAGAAGAACCATTTATTTTTCCCCAAATCTTTCAGTGAATAGTCTACTATAAAGGACCTTTTGTGCAATGGAAAGAATCCATGGATGTTAGATTCTTCAACAATAGATGCCAATGATGAACCTTTATTTTTAAGAGTGTGAGTTGAAATGTCATATTTAGCAGAGGATATAATCGCAGATGAATATCTAATTAACCGGGTGACTTACTTGGCTCGCCTTGGCATTGACGTTGCCCAAACGGAAGAGTTTCTGGACCACTGCCATGTCGTCCTCTTCCTTCACTGCTGAAAGGGCTGCCAGCATCACAGCTGTATATCCGGCTTTATTCTGCTGATCAACATTGCACATGCCTGCACATGAACACATCCACAGCTGATTATGCATTGCCTGAAGTTTCCTGTAACACCGTAGTGTAACAATGTCCCAAACTATTGGACAACTCAGAATAGATCATTAGCATATAGTCTATAAAGATGCACTTTACTGTACTTAAAAAATTACTTAAACTTACTGTACTTAAAAACTTGCATAAACTTACTTAAATCAAACTTGACCTCCACAAATGAACAAGAGTAAAATACACAAACTTGAATGATAAAAAAAAGGTAACAAAAAGAACAGCACTCACTTAAACATGCAATATATTGAGGCCATGTGACAACAATGTTGTATATTACTGTTGGAAATGACTATCATTGCATAATGCATTTTGTTCCAGGCAAACAGTATTCACTATATAACAGAAACATACTTTTCTTAGCATTAAGCTAAGGAATGTAGCTGGGTGCATTTTCCCATGGTTTGAGGCTCATTCACACCAAGAATGATAATTATAAAGTTAACTATAACGATAAATGTATTAGCGTCCACACCAGCGGACGATATCATTCTGTTTATTCTAAGCGCACACAGCAGTTTTGTCGTCTGCTGCTTTAAATGCTCAGGGTGGCTTCTGATTGGCTGTCAATGTTTTTTTATTGTTCTTCAGCTTAAAAAATCATTCTGAATGTGATTCAAATGATATTGTTTCTCTGTGCCATTATCGTTGTAGTTGCGATGTGGACTCTGCTATTCTTTTATATTTAGAACTATTTTTTTGACTATGTCTTTATCGTTCGTTATCATTATGGTTATCGTCCTTGGCATGAACAGGTCTTTATTCAACTGTGCTAGCTGTATATTTTAAGGAAGCCAAAAACTGATAAATTCTCAAACTTACATTAGTTTACTATGTTAATTCCCTTGCAAAAGAATGAATTCAGGAACTCCATTAGATACTGGTTGTTATAATCTCAGTTTTGGTATTGCATTGCTTGTTACCATGTTATTCTGATGTGTCAGAAAAAAAACTAAATTCTATTAACCTGTGTCAAGCAGCAGGTCCACAACAGTGAAGTTGGAATGGGAGACGCTGTAGTGTAAAGCAGTGTTGCCATTGCCATCAGTCATGTTGACTACGTGTTCCAGCAGGATGGGGGAGACCTCTGAGAAAGCCATCAGGTAATTTGACACACGTAATGGCTGGGCCATCTTTGCACTGGATACTCGGAACCACTCCAACTGAACGGTATGAGTGCTGGACAACTGTGTAAGTTAACAGAGCAACTTAATAGTTTGTCAAGTTTGACAGGAATTAATTGATTCATTTAGAATAATGACCACAATGTGAATAAAATGAAATGTGTGTAATTTGTTCCTACCACTTCTTTACTCTTTACTGATTTGGCTCCGTCATTAAGGTGGTTTTTCAAAATTAGACAAGCTTCACGCATTTTGGCACTTAGCTCAAACCTGTAAGATAATGTCCATTTAATTTTGTATATAAATGTAATATATTTGTGAATATATACATTACATAAATACTCCGCACACCACACAAATAGCTTCTCACTTGATAAGCAAACTTGACTTTTAATTAATTTCATTAGTTAGATGTTAACATTTTGCTAAGCTAAAAACTTGATACTCTAATAAGCATAAAAAAATACATAGCACATTCCAAATATTGGGTAAATTAGTCTGTTTTTAATTAAAGGTGCAGTAAGCGAATTCTGAGAAACACTTCAGGCCCTATTTTAACGATCTAAGCGCATGGTCTAAAGCGAACGGCGCAAGTGCACTTAGGGCGTGTCCGAATACATTTTGGCTAGTTTAAGGACGGGAATGGTTGGTGCACCCGGCACATGGTCTAAAAAGGTTGTCCCTATTCTCTTAATGAGCAATGGGTGTGTTTTGGGCGTAATGTGCAATAAACCAATCAGAGTCTCATGTCCTATTCCCTTTAAAAGCCAGTTCCGCTCACGCCATGGCGTATTCGCTATTTACATGGCGGAATTTGTAAGCGGAAAAACTGAACTCTTCTCTAGTGAGGAAACGGATCTGCTTTTGCACAAGGTTAAAACGCGCGTGAGCAGACCATCTACGGGAAAAGCCGGATACCACCAAAGCATTTTTATCATTATGCACACAATAATAGTCTTTTACATTGTAATCGTTTTATTTTTAATATCTGGCATGTTTGTGTGCTGCTGCGCGTATCTGTGTGTGTAATAAGCAGAGTGTATGCGAGTTGTGCACCTGCATATAGGCGCATATTACTAACGCGCTCTTTAAATAACAAAACATTGAATACAACACAAAATATTGCGCCATTGACTTTAGACCAGGTTTCTGTCGGTCAATGACCCAGTCGTTTTCAGTTGCCTCAAAATAGCAACACGCCAACAATGCACCTGAACACACCTCGTTTTCAGACCAGCACGCCCATGGTCGCACAAATGGGCGCAAATGCATTTACTATTTAAAGCACAGGCACAGGACGTGAAAATGATAACTGTGTCGGGCTGAAACTAGCAAAAAACACTTGCGTCGTGCCTGGCGCCGCATTGCACCGGGTGTATGATAGGGCCCTTGATATTTGAAATCAACCCAAACAAACATACCCCTCCCTTCATTGCTCTGCCTCCAAAATGCACGAAGATTTGCGAATGTCTCTTTATCATAGCTGAAGAGAAGCAAAATAATGCGAAGTTGACGAACAACAAGGAAGAACAAAAAATGAACAAACAATACACAGAAGTATATACAAGCAAGAGTTTGTTAGTTGCCAGCAGCACAGCAGCTCCAGACAAACAATGACACTAAAAACTGTCCTGTTACTATAGCTAACAACAACAACAACAGCATATCGTGGTTCTGTGAAACAATGTTACTCTCGTATGGAGCCGAAACAACGCAAACTCTTTGTCTGTTTCAGGCCTTCCTGCTTAGGTCTCTCCAGGGCTGGAAAGCTTCTCTGCTAAATATTAATGCAGGTCCTAAAGCTCTTACCTGATCATAACCCTTTTTTTCAGTGATATTCCTCTGAGCCTTTCTCTTTTGTAATGTCTCTCAGCCATCTCTCTTTCTACAACCTTTCTTCAAATCTCCCTCTTGCTCACTCTCTCTCCTCCCCCATCACGAGTATATATATACATTCGTAGGCCTCCTACCACTACTGCCACATTCAACAGTGTTTCTCAGAAATCACTTTCTGCACTTTTAAGGCAAACTCCTTTTTTTTCGTTATCGAATGAATTTCGAATGAAAATCATTGTTCACTAAACTCGATATTAAACATTCTGAGATTGCTTTTTTCAGGACACATTTGATGCTCATCACCTTTTTTTATAATAAACATTTTTTTTTATTGTAGTACAAGATGAGTCAACAATATTTTTGGACTTTAATTTTTTTCTAGCACAGAGATTAATTCAAAGCAAACTGTTTTATGATATGAACATGTCATCACACAAATCTACAGCCACTTACTTTTCCTTTACTTCCTCTGCCTGATCCTTTAAATCTTCAGTCCCAGCTGGCATGTTTTCATCACTATCAGTTTCATCCACATTTATATTCATCTCTTCTTCAGATGTATCCTCTAGAGCTGCCTCTTCTTCCACGCTGCTGTCTGAACATGCACCAGCCTCACTTTCATCAGAGGAACTCTCTTCATCCTCTTCTTCATCCTCTTCACTAGAGGTTGACTCATACCTGCAAGAATTTAGGTGGAGAAATTCAGTATAGTATCATCAAATTGGAAAAGCCATGTTGGAAGCCAGTGATATAAATACATTTGTTACTTGGCATAAAAGTATTTATTGTAATTCATAAATGTAATTGTCTTTTCTGATACTGCTGTTGTTGCCATTTTATAAAACCAATAAGTCGTGGGACGCAGTTGATGACATTGATGTTATTATGGTAAAGGCACTTTGTATCCTGCCTAACAATATTTCATTATTTAAATATCTGCTCTAGCAACTCACCCTCCATTTAGAATTCCAACAAACTTCAAGCTCTTTTTGCCACCACTGGAAACTGCACCAGCGCCACTCCCATCCTTCCTCTTCATGATAGATTTCAGAGGGCCTGCAGCTTTATTGCAAAGAAATCACTGTTAAAGGGGTTTTCCAGATTTATTTAAATCAACATGAAACAGCATTCTCAATACTTTTGAGATAAAGAAATAAATGTATGGTGGGATTTGAGTTTATCCATTCTGAATTGACTGAATCATGCCGTGACCTGTATTACATGAATAGTAAGCGACTTTAAATTACTTCTGCTTTTGTTACTGTGCTAACTAATGGCAACATGTTAGAGAGGCTGTATAACCTACAACAGTACAGTAGCACTGCAAAAGCAGAGCAATTATCTTAAGACAATTTTTTCTTTGGAATAACTGTGCATAGTATGACCATGAACATGCTTTACGAAAGTCAAAAAATTCTATTGACATTTAAAAATAACAATGCTTACTCTCTGCAGAAGTTGTCTGTTCTTCACTGTCTTGTATATCTGTGACATAGGGAGATTCCCACTGGATACCAATGCTTACTAGTGCCACGTTTTTTTCCTTTGAAGTTTCCACAGGATCTGTTTGAATGCTTTGGTCATTTTTTGAAATGTACTCTGGGTCAGTCACATCTGGAAACAACACTCCAACTGAACAAACTTCAGCAGGAGATGTTTCCATTTGGGCATTGACTGTCTCTGGTTTCGCTATTGTCTCTTTGTCCAACATAATCTTGGATGTCCTCTCAATTTCCTGAGCCCTTAAAGCTTCAAGATCTTGGTTGACCTGAGTTAATTGTGTCTCAAGAACCTGGATTGACTCCTGTTGAAATTTGATAGTGTGTTGCAGGGTATCAATTTCTCGTTCTGTCTCACTTTTTAACCCTAGAAATGATTCTATTACCCAGACTGCCACATCTTCTGTATCCACTCCAGTCTGAATTCCCTCATCATGCATGACACTAGCCTCAGTCTCAATAGCTGCATGACAAACATCAATAGTAGTTTCGACAGCAGCATCCTTGAGTGCTTGACGATTGAAGACTACCACAGCCTCAAGAGGAATGTCACTACCTACTGATATGGATCTTTTTTCTACAGGAGTAGTGGTTAGTTTCCTTATTTCCTTTTTGTCTTGTTCATCACTTTTGCATTCTGGCCTTTTATTCCAAAGTGATGGCGATGGTAGGGGTCCTGGTTGAAAGGCTCCCACTACTGCCTCAGGGGAGACTTGCATTTTGAGCGTTGTATCAAGTTCTTCTGTTTTCTTTCGAAGTTCCAGAGCCAACCTTTCCTTTTCTGCACGGAGCATGGCAACTTCTCTTTCTAGAGCTGGTACTCCTTTCACTTTTTCTTCCATCTCTCTCAACTGCCTAAGGGCAGTGGCCATCTGTTCTCGCACTGTCTGAAGCTGCCCAGGAGGCAATGTTCCTGAGTTGGAGGCTGGAGTGCTCCTTCCAGATGTCTGAGGACTTGCTCTGGTCCAGATCCCAGAGAGGGGGGTCTGCACAACAGGTGATATCTGTAGCAAGTGAGCATCTGAAGCAAGCTGGGAAGAAGCTACAGAGAAGTCCCTATTAGATCCACTAGCTTTGGAACTCACTTTGGAAAGGTCAGACAAATTAGAGCCTAAACCATTTGAAAACTGACTCTGCTCCTGTTGCAGACGAAGGCTAGTTTCAAGAAGTGTTCTCTCTACCCTAGGGTTGCGTGGTGGAGGTGGTGGTGGCACTTTGGACCAAGTAGGTTGACTGGGACTGATAACTGGTAATGGAGAAAGTGGTTGTGATTTACTAGGTGATGTAATAGGGTTCTGGAGAAAAGGTTGGCTTGTCTGGCCATTTTCACTGGTTGTTGAGGAAAGGGACTCAGTGGAGGTCCAGCCACTGGTCCGACCCCCAGTACCCAAATTCCGCCCACGGTCACCCCGAGATCCCCTCCGAGGGTTCACATTAGCTCTACGAATGCTGTGTCCACTCTCGATTTCTTCAACATACTTGAGAAAATCAAGGTCCAGTTGGAATCCGTAGGGTGTCTGTACAGAATAGGAGCCACCTTGATCTGTTTCTTCCTCATTAGAGCAATGAAAAGGGGCACTCAGATCTGCAATGCAAATATAAAAGTGAAAGTGACATGTAAAGGCCAAGTATGTAACCTACACTCAGAATTTGTCCTCTGCATTTAACCCATCCAGTTAGTGCACACACATTAGGAACTGTGAGTAGTAAACACACACACTGCAAACTGTGGACATACACACCCGGAGCAGTGGGCAGCCATTTTTGATGTGGCGCCTGGGAAGCAATTGGGGGTTTGGTGCCTTGCTAGGTGCCGGTATTGAGAATCGAACTCGCAACCTTTGGGTTACCAGTCTGACACTCTAAACATTAGGCCACGACTGCACAACATAGCATGTGTGGTCATCTTGAAACACTACTATCTACCGAGTAAAACATTTACTTACTTGGCAGTTTGGAGGATATGTGCACTGATTGGGTCATTTTATGGAGCCTTCTGTTGCCCCTCCAGAGGACAAATCAGCATACCTGCAAGCAAAATAAAAAATTTCAGTGCCATAGAAACATAAGACTAATGAAAAAAATTGTTTGGGAGCTGCAGAGCTGGTGACCTGCAACCTAAAAGCATCTCTAAACCATTTGATTGATGTTTTTGGTCTATATGTGGTCACTGTGAATGTTTTAAGGGTTATTCAGTTGTTAAGAGCCAATGGTCCTGGAGTGTCACAATTGACATGGGCTGATAGGTAATGGTGTTGATGCATGTTGCATTGCATGTTTATTAGATCACAGCAATGATGAATAAGCCAGGATGACACAGTTTCTAGCTGAAACATGCTCTGGTCTTTTGTCATAGAAATAGATGTTTTTAGACTGCACACATAGTCCTGAGGTTTTTGTGATTACCTGAAAATTGTGGTTAGCTATCCAGTCAAAACAAGACTTGGCTGACAAAAAATACAGCTTTACCCCTCATAACAAGTAAATTGTGTGCCTTATTGAATGCCATGATCTTTTTAATTTGTTGTATATTCGGGTAATGCATTACTGTTAATGCTTGGATGGTCTTTGTGCCATTCTATGTATGGTGTTTCATTGCTTATGTTCCCAGACATTTTATAGAAAAATTATGCATTTTCTGTCTTGTGTCACACCTGCTTTTCTCTTTCTCTACTGTTCTTCATTTTTACTTTTGTTCTGTGTAATATTCTGGTTAAAATGACAAAATTGTAATTGTATTATTGCCCAATTATAGTATTATATCATTATTAATTTTACTGACTTATAAATTGCTTTTTGCTGAGTTATAAATTGCTTGCCATCTGCATGGATTGTAAACATCATTATACAACACGCTATGTAAAGCCAAATAACTTAATTACATTGTTTTCAGACAAGAATATAGGCAATGAAGACGTATACAAATTCTGCTGTTCAGTGCATCTACAGAATATTGTTGAGGGAATACAGGAGTTTTCTTTGGATATGGTACCATGGTGATGCTACTGTGTGTTTTGGACCAGTACAGTAGAGTCCAAAAGTCTGAGACCAATTTATATTTTTAGCATAACAATTTTAGTACTGAGCTGACATGAACAAAACCTGATGATCATATTTTCCAGCATGATTTGAGAATGATAAAAAGCATTTTGCATCTCAAATGAAGAAATCCTGACCTTTTGTACAAAGGAGTTCACTACTCAATGTCATAAATTTGTTTATTTGATCATGTTACACTTATGTTCAGTTAGTTTCTATTTTCATGGATTTTCAGTTTGTTTTCATCACTCACATGTGTTTCTTTGTTTTCATCACTCACATGTGTTTCTTTGCTCATCAAATCATCACACCTGTTTGTTATCATCTTATTATCACATGTATCAAGTTGCTCTGTTTCACTCTTCAGTTGTTGGTCGACGTTTGCGTGTTGTTTCACACACATTGTTAAACCTTCTGTCTGTTCCTGTGTTTAATGTATTATTAAAATCACTTTGTATTGGATCCTGTGTACCTTCGTCTTCATCTTCTTCATCTTGTGACAGATCAGTGACCTTAGAGCAGAATTTTAAATATTTCTCATTCATAAATTATAGTTTTAATTGTGGTCCCCACAGTACAAAATTGCCATCTAATATACTGTATCACTGTATCATGGCACCACTACATTAATTTTTATATGATTTCAATATATAACACTCACCTCACATATTATTAATAACACATATTGTGAACATCCTTTAGGATGCTAAATTTCAATACCAATGGACAGAGCAGGCCATGGAAATATAGTTAAAACACACACACCCTCTGACAGAGGAGGGGAAGCATGTTACACATAACTGTTTTCACAGAGCCCCAGGCACATTCCACTAGACATTTCCTATTTCACACAGTGCTAATATGACCAGGCTCGGACATGTCATTCAAGCACAAAGACTCCACAAAGGCAGCAAACCGTTTAAATGCAGGATATAATGAGCAGACAGTTGGGCCAAAGAAAAAAAAAACAGAAGCACTACACTGGTTTAAGTAGTGCTGGGCCTGCTGGCAAAGGCTGTGTCTAATTAAAAACATACTGTGTACCGTTTGATCACATTTAACAGGCCAAAGCTGTTTTTTCCACTGATTGAGCAAAGTAACGGTACCATGTGGAGACTAACCTCGAATGCTTCAATATGTTTTGTATTGGACAGACTGACTGTGTCTGGTGCAATGCAGCACGTTGTGCATGCAGCTGACCAGGTTTCCAGTCCCTGTGACTACAGTCTAGCCTGTCAACTCAAAGCGTGTTCTCTTGATTTGCAACTTGCAGGACTTCCCCGTCCCTCCAGCTGTGAGCTGAGAGGTATCACTGTGTTTGCCTGCTGGTAACAGCCTAATTACAAGGCAAGAGGGGAAAAACACATTCCTGTCTAACTCTGCGCCTCTTAACCAGCATGCTACAAACATGCCAAGCTCACAAAAACAAAAGCATATCCACCGTTTTACGAAGAACTGAACATTTATACTACAAGACAGGGCCGTAACCACCATAGACATTAAGGGGGACAAGTCCCTCCCAATAATTGGAAATGGCCAAATTGAAATATAGTTTAAATTCTGCTGCTTTGCTGCACTCCGTTGCACACTGCTCTCTTTGTTGTTAGGATCACAAAAAGTTTTAAAAGTTACATTTTAGGCTGGTTTGCGATAACCATCAAGATGGCCAATCAAATCAAAGAAGGCGGGCCTTACTGTTCACAGAAGAAGAGTTTGAATTCCAATGCAACGCTTTAGTTTTAACAGTGATAGTGTGGTAAGATCTAACTTGCTAAACACTATTTGACAACTGTTTTACGATAGAAATGTTCAGCGACTGAAAGTAATATCCAGTGATGAACTTTATGAAATGTCACCATTTGTAACAGAAAATATGCTGTAAATATATGGAATAATAGTAACATTATCAAAATGACAAAATAACACAATGGAAGTATGTAAATTATGTATTGACTAATTTAAGTTTGTCCAAAGTTGCCATCCCTAGATTCCAACTTGGGACACTTGGACATTGATTCAACTTCATGAGGTGATTCCTGGGAAGCATTATGAACATAATAAAAAAACTTTCCACATATGCTGGACACTTTTTCGCTGCTTTTCTTTCACTATCTGCTCCAAAACAGCCATTAATTTTTCTGTAAAGGTCTGTAAAGAAATTCATAGTTACGTATAGACAAAGTTTTTATTTGTCAACTATGCTATTTAAAGTTTTAAGATGATGAGAAGCATAAATTCAATCAAGTGAGTTCAAATGATTGACTGTTATTTACTGTATATCATCTATTTCAGTGCTTGTCAACTCAAATCAGAAGAAATCTGTGTTCTAACCCTGTACCTTTCATTCTTTCATTTAGTTCTGGTCCATAAAAATAAGAGCTTTGTGAATAATATTCACCACTTTGAACATGGGAACAGTGACTTCTCAGAGCAGGCAAATAACTCAAACAAATCTTCCACTGTGGTGTTGTCTGAATGGGAGTCATGTTTTGTAAGTGACCTCATAGCACTCCCTCCCATTTTCCTGCAGAGGAAGCAGGAGGTCTCTATTCACATTATATGTTATGTGAACTCTGCAGGCTGGGCAAGGACACATCTTACTTGAAACAGGGCTGTTTCATGAGTGGGCAGTCCCATAAAGATCATTGACAGAGCCTTCTGACGCCAACCTTAAAGCACTGTCAGGAATTTGTGTGCAATCACATGACTTGAAGGAATAGTACACCAAAAAATGAACATAATGTCATCATTTACGAACATTCATGTTGTTTGAAATCCATGTGACTTCCTTCAGTAGAACACAAAATTAGATATTTAGCAGAATGCCCAAGCTTCTCCTTTCCATACAATGGAATCATAAAGTTACCAGAGGTTTTCAAGCCCCAAAAAAGAAACAGTAAGCACCATAAAAGTGTTCTATACAACTTGTGTGCTATATTTCATATCTTCTGAAGCAATATGATGGGAATAGATTATGGGAAATAGTTTGAAGTACAAGCCATTAGATTTTCAGTAAATAACAACTTAAATTTATATAATATTAATATTGAACCACTGTACTCACATGAACTGATTTAAATATGTTTTTAGTACATTTATGGATCTTGAGAGAGGAAATGTCATTGCTGGCTGTGCAGGCCACACTGAGTCATCGGATTTAATCAAAAATATCTTAATTTGCTTTCCGAAGACTAACGAAGGTCTTACGGGTGTGGAACGGCATGAGGGCGATTAATAAATAACATTATTTTCATTTTTGTGTGAACTAACCCTTTAAGAAGACTTGGAATATAGTGCACATTTATATGGAAACATGATTCTTTTATGCCGTTTGTCATTTTGGAGCTTTGACAGTGTCCATATCAATTTACTTTGTTTTATGTAAAAGAGTAATGTGAGCATTCTGCTAAATATCTCTTTTTCTGTTCATCTTTGGAATTATTTTTAGGATACTTTCATAGTGCTTTTTGTCTTCGTGATGTTTGATTTTTTAAATTTTTGGGTGAACTATTCTTTTAAGCTACAGAAATACTGTGCATTTCATTGTTGTTTTACCAGTGTCACAGCCTGCGCAGCAACACAGCTGCTCTTTCCTGAAAGGAAGTGGGCCTGATAAGACCCCAGGGTCTCCTGGAAAAGCAGCTATTGTCTTTTAGGACAGTGAGTGCTAGACAGTTGATCAATAGAGCAAAAGCTGCTTCCTCAAGAATCAGGCAAGAAAAAATAAACAAGGAAATGAAGCACATGCACATGCTCTAAAAACGACATCCCTAGTGAAATTAGCTCATTTTTCAGGATACAAAAGCCAGTGTTTAAAGTTGTAGATGCTACTGAAAATAAGACCAAAACATGTTATTCAGTGAATATCAATCACATTTATCTTGCATAGGTGCACGTCTAATAAACATAAAAAAGATGGCTAAATCCTTCTACTTTATTCTCATATCAGTTCACATCTATAAAAAAAAACAATATTGATTAAATGGTTACATTTTTACTAGTCTCAGCATCAGACGGCACACCTACAGTCTGTTAACTGAACATCTGACTCATATTGCACACAAAAACACACACACAAAGTTAGGGTTGCCAGTTCAAATCGGATTAGCTTCAAGGGCTCAAGGCGCACCATTTACAATTTGGAAATGTTCACAAGTCGTTTTAACTAATATTTGCAAGTTGTTGCTTCAATAAACACTTTTAAAAATTAACTAATCACTAGATTTGCCAGTTTGAGATTCCTGGCATCAAATATTTGAGTTTTGTTTAAATCACTTACTAGTAACTACATTTCATATTCATGAGAAGAACTGTATTTTCAAGTTTGTTTTATGAGATAAATCTTGTCAAATAATCAGTAGTTATTACTTTGGGAAATTCCAGTCACAAAATGTACACATAATTGCACTAATTTTCTCGATGTTTCTTGCATAGTTGGTTGCGGACTGACACTGTTATTTCACGTCTATCTATTATTGTAGCATCTACTATTTAAAGGTGCCCAAGAATGCTTTTTCACAAGATGTAATATAAGTCTAAGGTGTCTCCTGAATGTGTCTGTGAAGTTTCAGCTCAAAATACCCCATAATTTTTTTTAATTAATTTTTTTAACTGCCTATTTTGGGGCATCATTAATAATGCACTGATTTACGCTGGGCGCCGCCCCTTTAAATCGCGTGCTCCCTGCCACACGAGCTCTCGACTATATTACAGCGCATTTACAAAGTTCACACAGCTAATATAACCCTCAAATGGATCTTTACAAGATGTTCGTCATGCATGCTGTATGCATGCTTCGAATTATGTGAGTAAAGTATTTATTTGGATGTTAACGTTTGATTCCGAATGAGTTTGAGGCTATGCTCTGTGGCTTACGGCTAATGCTACACTGTTGGAGAGATTTATAAAGAATGAAGTTGTGTTTATGCATTATACAGACTGCAAGTGTTTAAAAATTAAAATAACGACGGCTCTCTTGTCTCCGTGAATACAGTAATAAACGATGGTAACTTTAACCACATTTAACAGTACATTAGCAACATGCTAACGAAACATTTAGAAAGACAATTTACAAATATCACTAAAAATATCATGTTATCATGAATCATGTCAGTTATTATTGCTCCATCTGCCATTTTTTGCTATTGTCCTTGCTTGCTTACCTAGTCTGTTGATTCAGCTGTGCAGATCCAGACGTTCTGCCCTTGTCTAATGCCTTTCATAATGTTGGGAACATGGGCTGGCATATGCAAATATCGGGGGCGTACACCCCGACTGTTACATAACAGTTGGTGTTATGTTGAGATTCGCCTGTTCTTCGGAGGTCTTTTAAACAAATGAGATTTATATAAGAAGGAGGAAACAATGGAGTTTGAGACTCACTGTATGTCTTTTCCATGTACTGAACACTTGTTATTTAACTATGCCGAGGTAAATTAAATTTTTGAATCTAGGGCACCTTTAAGATAAACTCACCCTTCAACTGCATGGACACAAAAGATGAATAGATCACCTGTTGTTCATAGACTCTTCCTGTCTAAAGGCCCAGGTTTACTACCAGAAACACACAACATTATATAACATAACTGCATTTATCTTGACATAAAATGAAACAGCTTTCCAACACATAGAGCATGCTGCACTCTTGACATGTATCAACAGAATCACACCTATCAGGACACATTCAATGACATCATATTTAAGCTTAACAATCCTGGCAAAACATGAGGGTGCTCTTCCAAGATTAATAAGTACATGTAGAATACATGTTTGGATGACTGCACAACAAGGCTAATGCTATATATTAATGCTATCTTTTCTAACAAGAGGGTTGATCACCAATAAAAAATGTTTAGGATGTGTTACTGGCTAGTATGGCTTGAACCAAACTTGATAAAATTCTGACTCATTAACTTTTTGCTGACACCTATCGGCATGTACGCTGCATCTTGGAATAGCAAAACATTCAGCCTTGTTTGTCATGGGATTACATTATGCCATAACTAAGTATCTATTAATAGGGGGGTTACCAAAATAAAGGGAACAGATCTCTCAACATGGTTACACCATAAGGGGGGAACACACTTATACGTACAATAAAAAAACTATTTTAAGCCACTATATGACTGGATTTTTTAATCTCATGTGAGTGTAAGTAATTTTTACAGAAGAGGATTAGGGCCAAGCAATAATAAAAAAATAAAACCATCTCGAGATTAAAGTTGTTAAATTTCGAGAAAAAACTCGTTACATTTCGAGAAAAAAGTCGAGATAAAATGTTGAGAATAAACTCGTTAAATTACAAGAAAAAAAATCGTTAAATTACAAGAAAAAAGTCTTGTTGTTAAATTTTTCTCGAAATTTAACGACATTTTTCTCATAATTTAACGAGTTTGTTCTCGTAATTTAATGACTTTTTTCTGGTAATTTAATTACTTTATTCTCAACATTTTATCTCAACTTTTTTCTCGTAATTTAACGAGTTTTTTTCTCGTAATTTAACGAGTTTATTCTCAACATTTTATCTCAACTTTTTTTCTCGAAATTTAACGAGTTTTTTTCTCGTAATTTAACGAGTTTATTCTCAACATTTTATCTCGACTTTTTTCTTGAAATTTAACGAGTTTTTTCTCGTAATTTAATGAGTTTATTCTCAACATTTTATTTCGGCTTTTTTCTCGAAATTTAATGAGTTTTTTCTCGAAATTTAACAGCTTTAATCTCAAGATGGTTTTATTTTTTTATTATTGCTTGGCCCTAATCCTCTTCCGTAAATTTGAAACAGATTTGTCAAAAGCATTATTTAGTTCTTTGGTGTAAAATTTTAGTAAATGGAACTACTTAGAGCTACTACTTAGTAAAACACTACTTAGAGCATTTTTTAAAAAGTCTGAAAGAGGACAGCTGCTCTGACAGTTAACAGCAACATCCTTCCATTGTTTTTAAAAGCTGCCTCAGAAAATGGACTCTTCCTGTGAAAAACAGCTGATTTACGGGAGTAAAACTCAAGGCCAGTAACAGAGACTAGAGGAGTCATTATTGTGGTGTATTATTGCGGAGTCATTATAGTGGTGCTTTCTTCAAAAAGAATCACAGCTATTACTGCTAATACTCAACGTCAAGTTATGAGAATGAAAGTATGTACATTTCCCACACTGTGTGTGCTAAAAACATGAATAATACCTCAAATTATGCATCTTGTTCAAGAGAAGTGTGCTATTACTTTTAAGAGGTCACTTTTTGAAGGAGGGACCCTAGCCACATCTAGACACCAGAATGTCATACAGATACTTGGAGTTGGGCACTTTTGACTTGCAAGCAACTAACAACCACTCAAAACAGCTTAGCAAGCCTAACAACACCCTGTTACCCACCCACAACAACACTGTAGTGCAATTTTTTGCATTGTTTTTGCTCATTTTCAAAGATACATTCTCAAAATGATGTTATGCCAGTCAGTCAAGAGAGGAATAGCTATTTGTTTACACTCTTATGTGCGCACTAAGAATGAGGCTGGGTTGTATTAGTCAACAATATATTCTCCATACGCTCATATTATGTAAAATCATGCACATATCAATTTCTTTTATACATTTAGTATTTATCATGACAAATCAATATATGAAGGTGTGATCAAGCTCAGCTCCGCATAATGAACAGAATGTTCAGTTCATTATATCTAGCACACACTGTGTGTGTGTGTGTGTGTGTGTGTATTCTGGGGTATTCCTGGCCTTGGTTGGTCTTACAGGAGTCTATTTCCAACTTAATTATCAACTTTATCCTGTCAAAGTCAGGCTAGGTAACTCTCCTATAACAGCACATGACAGTATGTTTCTTCAACATCGTAGATTATTTGAAGTGTCAAGTGGTGCAAGAGAGAAAATTTGATAGTCGCACATGAGCTTGTGGAATCAGCAAAGACCAGACAGAAAACATTTTATATTCTCTGCCTACATTTTGCTAACTTCTGCCAGACATAACCACTGAATTGATGTCCTCTTCCCTTCAAACACATAATCCATGTCTGCCAACCCGATGTCAGCAAATCACTAAATTCAATAGTCATAACTATGTGAACTGTAAAAAATAAATTGGCTAATTTAAACAGATTTGAAAGGCTCATACTGCCACAGGTTTCTTATACATCCAAATGGATATTCTTCAATCATGGTTCCTTTATAAAATCACTGGAATCATAATTTCTGTTGTGCTAAACATTCAGATAACTTCATATGGAGACTAATTACACTTCACTGACTGTCTTTGAACTCTATTGTATCATTTAACTTCACTGTCTTCTCTGCATTTCTCCTCTTCTATAGCTTACTTCTTCATTTAGCTGTCTAATAACCCTGGCATTGTATATTACGAATATTGTTGGCTCTTTGACAAATTGGTTTTGTTCCACTTTTGTAAGTTGCTTTAGATAAAAGTATCTGCTAAATACATAAATAGAAATGTACTGTCACAGAACAGACCAATTTTTATATTTTCTATGCTGATGTCTGTGAACATACAGACATAAAGGCACTAACTTTGTGATGTGCTAATTGGTTTAACATTTTCAGACAGCGCTCTGTCTCTCAAACTGGTACAATGTTCAGTATTATCCACATACCGGCAAATAATGTGATTTAGAGGAAGAGAAAGTCTGTAGAACATGCTGCTGTGAACACTGAAGGCTCTATTTGCCTGCAAACAACTTATACATTCTCCACATTAACGGACAAACAAAGGACTTTTGTCAGGGAAGTCAGTCAAATCATGTCCTACTATTTAACTATATTAGATTAAAGATGAGAATGTATTAGACAACAATCAGTGCAAAGCAGCAAAAGCCAGCCTTATATGGGGTGGAATGGAACCATAACACATGGCTGAATTACAATCAGTTTTTACTATATCATGAATAGGATCACATGGAGATACAGAGGCTACATAGGCACCTACCAAATCCTAAACATTACATAATTAATCTACGATTTCAGACTGAACTTTGTTAATCACAAGGCACTGTATACATTTCAACATTGTTCTGAACACATGGAATGCAATAAAATTCTTTACATGTATTCCACTTTATATGTAGAAGGAGAAGGGCAAGTGGAGGGGCGACCCAGACAGGGGAATGACCCATAAATAGAATCATGAGACCTGAAGCATGTGATTCTTTAGTGTTTTGGAGGCAAGTTTAATTTTCAAGCTACAGAACTTTTTTGGGACAACAACAATATACTGTATTGTTAATAGTAATTTTGTCTGCTGTGGAACAGTAGATCAGGATGACTCGATTAGTGGAAAGGTCATGCAAAGGTCATATTTCTTCATTATGAACTGTTTGCTCATATTGCACTCATTATTTTTATTAATAATATAAATGTATTTATTGCATTCCATGTAATGCACAAAGACACTTTGCGTATGCATGGTACAAAATAGGAGTTAAAACACCTAATCTACACCTAATTATTTTTAATTATTATTATTATTTTTCCCTACATAATTTTTTGCAATCCTGTTACCAAACTTTAGGGCATGTTTGAATGAAATTTAAAACCCTGATTTCTGTGACATTATTTTCTTACAATAAACATTAAATAAACATATGAATTCAGGTTAAAGGTTCAAACAAAAGAAAAATATACTTCAGAATATAAGGTAATGGTTTGCAACGTGACCCTTCACTCAGCAGGTTAATCACTCAATAGCTAGTTATGTTTTTCTGTAGTTATTGATAAATCTACATAACCTTTCCTTTAATTCAATAAATTTGCAAACAGGTTAAATCGTTGAGCTTCATGAACGCAGTGAGAACTACAGTTTGTGCACAAAAATGTTATCAATTTTAGCTTATATAAGATATAAGACCAAAGGCTTGTGCTTCAATCAGTCAATCATTTGTACCCTATTGGTAAAGCAATAATAGGATACAGGCTGCACTACACAAACATACATTTCTTTATCTTGACTTTAATTAATCTAAAGCCTTGTAACAGTTTAAGCTTTAATTGTGTTATACAGCAGAGATTTGAAATGCTACTGCTGTTAAAATACTAAACGTGGCAAAAAAAAAAGTCTTAAAGACTGACATAAAGTCCAGTATCACACCCCATAGCCTATCCCATATCTTGTATTGCGACACAACATATTTAAATACCAAGTTATATCAGTGACAGCCAAGCTTTATCATTGTTAAATAGATTATGTTAAACCTAAACGTTTAACTATCGTCAAAGTAAGCACAGTATGGTTAAGAAGAAACAGCGCTCTCCTTACTGATAGTCCAACTACTTTTCGGAAGTCATGAAACTTGTCTTACCCTGTGAGGACGTTTGCTATTTTGTTTTTTTGTTTGTTTTTGCGCTATAACAATCCGGACATGTGCTCATTTATTATTTTTAGCCGTCAGACGAGCAGTAGTCACCGTTCATTCCGAGTTAGCAAATTATTAACGGACTGTGGCGGGATCCAGTTGAAATAATCTGTTTAACTGTATCGCTCGCGCTCATGGGCGGCGCTGCATGTCTTCTGCTGGCATCGCTTTTGAATGGGTGGTCCTGATTTCTTCCCACCCATGTAACTACGTCGTAATCTTCATGTTCAAGAGCTCTACTACATAGACCTATCTGAGTCAGGCACACATATTGAATGTCCCAGACTGGAAGTCCCCAAAACCCCCAATTATTATTCACGCAAGGGGCCTGGACAGACAGGCAGATAGATGAAGCTCTTATGTGTAACGTGGTTAGTAAGTGTATGTGCATAAAAAGTGATTTTTAAAAGTTGATACACAAAAAAAATATTGGATATATTATGCCTATACAGTGGTATGCGAAAGTTTGGGAACCCCTTGCAGAATCTGTGAAAATGTGAATAATTTTAACAAAATAAGAGAGATCATACAAAATGCATGTTATTTTTTTATTTAGTACTGTCCTGAGTAAGATATTTTACATAAAAGATGTTTACATATAATCAACAAGACAAAAAAGTAGCTGAATTTATTAAAATATCTCAGTTCAAAAGTTTGGGAACCCTTGATTCTCAATACTGTGTGTGGTTACCTGGATGATCTATGACTGTTTTTTTTTGTTGTGTGATGGTTGTTCATGAGTCCCTTGTTTGTACTGAGCTCTGTTCTTTAGAAAAATCCTCCATGTCCTGCAGATTCTTCAGTTTTCTAGGATTTTTTGCATATTTGAACCCTTTCCAGCAGTGGCTGTATGCTTTTGAGATTCATCTTTTCACACTGAGGACAATTGAGGGACTCAAACTCAACTATTAAAAAAGGTTCAAACATTCACTGATGCTCCAGAAGGAAACACGGTGCATTAAGAGCCGGGGGTGAAAACTTTTTGAATTTGTAAAGATCAAGGTAAATTGTACTTAATTTGTCTTCCGGGGAACATGCAAGTATCTTCTGTTGTTTCTGAAGGGAAGTACTAAATGAAAAAAAATAAAAATTCAACAAAATAAGAAAAATTTGGACTTCTTCATCCTGTTCAAAAGTTTTCACCCCCCGGCTCTTAATGCATTGTGTTTCCTTCTGGAGCATCAGTAATGTTTAAACCTTTTTTAAAAGTTGTGTTTGAGTGTGAAAAGATGGATCTTAAAATCATACAGCCACTGCTGGAAAGGGTTCAAATATGCAAAAAATCCTTGAAAACTGAAGAATCTGCAGGACATGGAGGATTTTTCTGAAGAACAGAGTTCAGTTTAACTGCTCAGAACAAACAAGGGACTCATGAACAACCATCACAAAACAAAAAAACAGTCAGATCATCCAGGAAACCACACACAGTATTAAGAATCAAGGGTTCCCAAACTTTTGAACGGAGATATTTTAATAAATTCAGCTATTTTTTTGTCTTGTGGATTATATGTAAACATCTTTTATGTAAAATATCTTACTCAGGACAGTACTAAATAAAAACAACATGCATTTTGTATGATCTCTCTTATTTTGTTAAAATTATTCACATTTTCACAGATTCTGCAAGGGGTTCCCAAACTTTCGCATACCACTGTATATGCTATACAAAACATAAATTATGCAGGGTCTGGCCATTACATTCATAGCCTAAGTAATATAGTATTGTTATATCCATGTATATAAAAATACCAACAGTTCTAATATGATTGGACTGTAGGCTATGTGAACTGTATAGAGAGCGATATCTGTTTCCTTTTTATTAAATTATTTCATGCATAGGCCTATTGAAAATATAACAAATAATATTGTGTTAATATATTACAATATATTGAATGATACATAAGAAAATTCCACTTTTCATGTATTGACCATGTGACAATATTTTTACTAATTGTAATAAAAGCAATTTCATATTCAGTATTACTGTAGTAGGGTGAATTCAGGGTGATTGGGACACTTTTTGCCATTGAGATGAATTGGAAAAACTGTCCCAATCAACCTTAATTCACCCTACATGTAATAAAATATGGTACTGTATATTTAAACATACTATATTCACCTCCTCCCCACCATATGCCAGTGTGAAGTATCCCAAGCAGAAGGAGTTGGATGAAATGTTCTGAATGAAATCACTCCACATGCTGACTTGTGAATCATAATTCCACCATGTTCGTTCTTTTGGCCAGAGGAGAACTGGTCCACAGATGGGGTCTGGTTTTTCCCAAGGCTTTTTCCTCAATTTCTGTCACTTGTTGGAGGTGGGTTTTCTTGCCACTGTCGCCTGGCTTGCTTACTTGGGGACACTTAAAATTCAGCAAAATTATTGCCTTGAATGCACTGACACTATTGGACGAGAACTGAATTAAGCTGGATGATGACATCAATGTTTTCTCCAGAGCTGCTTTATTGAACTCATTCCATAATTGATGAACATTACACAGTTATTTAAAGGAACTGGATCAACACTGAACTGACCTCAGCTGAACAATGACACTATTTTCTTTTTAGACCTGCTTTACAGCAGAAACAAATTCTGATTATTATTTTCCTACCACTGTAAAGCTGCTTTAAAATAATATTGTATTGTATAAAGAACTACATAAAAATAAAGTGACTATATTTAGGCCTATATCAACATGTGAGTCAATGACGTATAAGGAATTTCGACAGGCCAATTTTAAAATACAAAAAAATATATATATAATAATAATAATATCTATTGCAATTTTTCAAACATTAAGAATGTTGTGTATACATAAACTTCATATTAAAATTTTAAATTAAGTGATTTTAGTGGGTTTTTTTATCTAGATGAATTGGCCATTGCCTTAAAAAATGTCATGTGGTGCGACCGTGATTCATCTTAAAATTAATTCATTTCCTTAACAAGCTTAACATTTTTTTTTATTTTTTTTTTTACAAGTTCTCAGTTATTAAAGTGTTTGGGAAAAAGGTATTTGCAATTAATTTGAGATTCTGTAAAGAATGACCTTATATTTTTGCTCTATAACTGCCTTCGTAAATGTAGTTTAACACTTATTTTTCCTGTAAATCGCATAAAACTGATAAAAAAAGATTTAAAAACACCATTCACTTAAGCATGCTGTATCAGTGATTCGTATTTCAGCTACAGAAATTAGATATTTTATTTATTATTGGTCGCACCACATGATGTGTGGTCGCTCCATGTGAGACTAAGACCTTAAATATCATTAAAAATCTATTTAAAGAGATCAATAAACAATCAATTTTATACAAAAAATTGATTTAAATCAGATTTTATTAAAATTTCACAGAATTTTCATGAACACAAATTTTATAAACATTTTATATATATATATATAACATTGCAAACAGTGCACCATTTCATTTAAGTTGAAATTAATTCATTCTTTAATTCATCAAGGACACATTTAAATTGATAGAAAGTGACAGTAAAGACATTTATAATTTTACATAAATATAATTTTTCTATTTCAAATAAATGCTGTTGTTTTGAACTTTCTATTCATCGAAGAATCCTGGCGAATAAAATACATCACAGTTTCCACAAAAATATGAACAATGATAACAATCAGAAATGTTTTTTGAGCAGCAAATCAGCATATTAGAATGATTTCTGTAGGATCATGTGACACTGAAGACTGGAGAAATTATGCTGAAAATTCAGCTTTGATCACAGGAATAAATTATACTTTACTATATATTCACATAGAAAAAATATATTTTAAATTGTAATAACATTTCACTCTTCTCCTAGCAAGGTGTAACTCCATTCTTGCTGCAGGGTCAGAATTAACACGCCAGCGGTTTTATGGCCAGAGGTTTTTGCTTGGCAGTGGCATCTAGTAAAATAGATTGAAATAGTTATAAATAAACAAACAATAAATGACTAATAAATGCATAATTACCAAACTGAAATGACATATTCTAAACAATTTTTGTTTTACATTTTTCTCACAAACATAAACTGTCTGAAATATTTTTATAAAATGACCCAAATTGCATAAAAAATCTATTCCAAATGATACTAAAATAAAGTACTTTATGTACAGTACAGTCCAAAAGTTTGGAACCACTAAGATTTGTAATGTTTTTAAAAGAAGTTTCGTCTGCTCACCAAGGCTACATTTATTTAATTAAAAATACAGTAAAAAACAGTAATATTGTGAAATATTATTACAATTTAAAATAACTGTGTACTATTTAAATATATTTGACAAAGTAATTTATTCCTGTGATGCAAAGCTGAATTTTCAGCATCATTACTCCAGTCTTCAGTGTCACATGATCCTTCAGAAATCATTCTAATATGCTGATCTGCTGCTCAAGAAACATTTAATGTGTACAATTGTACAAAATATTTGTGTACAATATTTTTTTTCAGGATTATTTGATGAATAGAAAGTTCAAAAGAACAGTGTTTATCTGAAATCTAATCTTTTGTAACATTATAAATGTCTTTACTGCCACTTTTGATTGATTTAATGCATCGTTGCTGAATAAAAGTATTCATTTCTTTAATTTCTTATCAAAAAAATAAAAATAAAAATTCTTACTGACCCCAAACTTTTGAACGGTAGTGTATAATGCTACAGAAGCTTTGTATTTCAGATAAATGCTGTTCTTTTGAACTTTCTATTCATCAAGGAATCCTGAAAAAAAAAGTACACAACTGTTTTCAACATTGAAAATAATCATAAATGTTTATTGAGCAGCAAATCAGCATATTAGAATGATTTCTGAAGGATCATGTGACACTGAAGACTGGAGAAATGATGCTGAAAATTCAGCTTTGCATCACAGGAATAAATTACTTTGTCAAATATATTTAAATAGTACACAGTTATTTTAAATTGTAATAATATTTCACAATATTACTGTTTTTTTACTGTATTTTTAATTAAATAAATGTAGCCTTGGTGAGCAGACAAAACTTCTTTTAAAAACATTAAAAATCTTAGTGGTTCCAAACTTTTGGACTGTACTGTATATAAATCAGCAATTGAATATAAAAGCACAAAAACTGCCAATCTAGGTCATATATCTATCATGGAAAACACTGATAATTAGTCGCACCATGTGATATTTTCAAATTTAGTCAAAATTTACAGGCACAGAATTGGCCACCTAAACAAAACAAGTTAGCTTCCCACAAAAGGTCACTATGAAATTTGTAATAAAAGTATATATTTGCATAAATAACTCAATATTCATTGTTTTTTTGAGGTCATACCACATGAAATCCAAATGTGGGAACTACATACCAGCCGTTACAAAGGTTATTTTTTTCCAAATTTAAGACAGCGTTACAAACCTGTTCGTTGCTTCCATGGCTCCTTCGCAAATTGGTATATGATGCAACTAACTGTCTTTGAATGGATTTCAACATGAGAGTCCCAAAGTGGTCGTTTTTTGATGGTCACACCACATGATATTTCATAAAATGGACGTCATCAGACAAAGTTTGTTTGTATATTATGAAGGAAATATAAAAATTAATGTTTTGCAGTTTTGTACAGGATTACTAAACATGTTGGAAATCATGCCAATTAGTGCAGAATTAATAATAATAAATTTAGAGTAATTTCAAAGACAGAGTAATGGCCGGACGGTCGCACCACATGATATTTCGACACTTTAAATAACAGAAAATTACAAATAACTAATGTTTTTTGAAAAGTTAAAGTGAGTACATGCACAGGAGAGGTACTTCATATATATGGCATCTTTTTATGCATTTAAACCAAATTTTAACTGACAAAAATGCAACTGGGCATAAAATTTAGGTGTCACGTCATTGACCCATGTATGTGCAATATGTAGGCTACATTATTATGATAAAACTATAGGCTATATTGTGATATATATCCATATTTATATTTGTAAAATCTAATTTTCCACATGTTGCATATGACTTTAACAAGACATCCAGTTGTCCAAAAGTCCTAACATTTTCAGCAAACATTTTTTGTCTCATATCTACCATTACACATATTTTCATATAGCCTATGAAAATGTGTATGCAAACAAAAGCACTCGTTTCCCAAATTATCATGCATCTCATTATATTTTTCAGTATATTTCCATATGTATTTTTGCTAAGTGATAGGCCATCCATATTGGTCTATCCTAATTTGTTCATACATAGATATAGCCAGAGCCGTTAAATATGATGTTTTTCAACGGCTCTGGATATAGCTATATCTGGTTCGGTTACATCTATTCATTGATTTAAACCTACAGCTAAAAACTGTCATTATTGGGTCATTATCTCTCTCTCTCTCTAAACGGATTAAAGTAGTTAAAATTGTGATTAATACTATGTTTTCCGTTTCATTAAACAGTCAATTTCGTTAGTCTGCGTTTACGACAGGTGGCGCGAATTTCTGTAGCTCTTGCGGATGTGACGGTTACTGAACCAGAGAATAAGAAAATGACTTCCTCTGGTCCTTTCGCTGCTGCTGCATCTGACCCAGGATCAGCTTCACTCCCTTACATTCTCTTCTTTATTGTGAGGTATCGTTCAACCAAAACTGATTCTGCAACAGATTCACAGTGAACAACGATTTCACCTTGACACCAAGTATGGCGTCGGCTACGAAACTTATCCAGAGACTGAGGAATTATTTGTCTGGGGTGAGATGATGATGATTTTAATCGTGTATCAGTCATGCACTGTTAGAGGTACAGAATCTAACGTATCGATGTAATATGACAACGGGTATAAAAACACTGTGTATCCATGTCTGTATTGCTTGTCTCTGACTTAAGCAGAGGTTGTATTACAGAAACATCTTAATTCTTAACACAAGGTTTAAAAAGGTCTATTTCCTCAGTAAAATTACCATCACCGTTACTAAGCAGATAAGATTATGAGTTAGAATGTTTCTGTAACTCAGCCCCAGCAGTTTTCATGTCTAGATAATATTTTGTTCAGTATATACATTCACTTTTCTCGTTTTCTTAACAGCAAAATCTCCAGTCAAAACTACAACTTCGGTACACTGAAATTGCAAAGAGGTAGATATATTTGCCTATTAAATATTACATATTAATACTTTGGGGTCTTGAAATGGATTATCTAACTGAAACCAGCGTTATACTTATGTATTTTATTATATTAGTAATTATTAATTTTAAAGTATGGGTATTTGGCAAATATTTGT
Source organism: Anabarilius grahami (assembly GCA_003731715.1). Lineage (NCBI taxonomy): Eukaryota > Metazoa > Chordata > Actinopteri > Cypriniformes > Xenocyprididae > Anabarilius > Anabarilius grahami. The sequence goes on along the minus strand of RJVU01028295.1, from coordinate 332,258 downwards.
ATATTAAATACATTATCTTTTTTAATAATTTTTGTCTTAATTTCAATTGATCTGCAGTGGAATAAATTTTGTTGTCTTTGCTGTGTTGAAAAGACAGTAAAGTTGTTGTCATGTGAACTGCCTAATATATTTATGTATTTATATTTACTATAGTAACTTTATTTTCAAAATAAGTTATGAAGACAGCCAGTGCAATCGTTAAGCCATGGTGAATATTTATTAATTTCATTGATTGTAGGACTCAGCCTCCACCCAAACTTCCTGTTGGACCCAGTCATAAATTTGCAAATAACTACTACTGTCAGAGAGATGGACGCAGAGAGTCTGTTCCACCAACTGTGATCATGTCTTCACAGAAGGCCCTAACAGCTGGAAGGTGGGTTTGCATTGCTTAATAGAAATTATTTTAAAATATTTTGTATATATTTATGTTTTTTAACAAGACACTCCTTTACACAAGCCACTTCAATATAAAGTACCATAATAGGCAGCTAAACAACAATCGTTAGCTAGGCTGTGAATACCTATTTGGAGAAGCTCTGTAAATACAGTGTTATGTACCCTTTGTGTATCTAGATTTGGTAGGATTGCATCTACTCAGTAAATTAATAAAGTAATATTTAATTTGTTCTGAATTAAGAACCTCAAAAAAGTAATTATGTTCCTTGAAAGAGGAATTCATTACTTGGTTTATGAAGATGTTGCTTGCTTGTTGGTAACAGAGTTGGGTGTAATGCATTTCTAAGTAATTAATTATTACTGTAATTGAATTACTTTTCCATTAAAAATAAAGTAAGGGATTATTCTTTATTTTTTCAGTAATTTATAGTTACTTCTGATGTAATTCCATTAAATGCTTTATAGACTATAGAACAATTATATAATAGTGGATTTAACATCAAAATTTAACAGCTAATGTTAAAATGTATGTTTTAATGCAACCTTCACCCTTTAAATGCTTTGGTTAGTTCAAGAATAATTTATGGAATTTTGTATTTATTTGAAAGAATTAAAAAAGCAGTTATTCATGTCCATCCTTGTTCAACTGGTCGAGGTTGATTATTTAAAAAGTAATTAGTAATAAGTAATGCAATACTTTTTAGAGAGAGTAATTAGTACAGTAATCTAATTAGTAGCTAGTAATTAATCACTTTTTAAACACTGGTTATTAATACCCCAATAATCCCAATGTTATTTGGTTATTGCAAGTTTGTGTTTTTCCCAGGCCTGTATTTTATTCTTTCCATACGCTTAAAAAGGAAAACAGATTGTTGACATATTCTGTGCTAACATGATAATGCTATATAAAGTTCTGTGCATAAGTTTACACACCCCTTGCAGAATATGGGGTTTAAACTTTTTGAATTGGATGATCGGGGCAAATTGTACTTATTTGGACAGTGCTAAAAGAAAAAAAAAAAAGATCTAAAACTATCACTAAAACAGTCCTTGATCATCCATCGGTGCTGTATTAGGCAGGTGGTGATATGTTTTGGCTTATCAGTGTATGTAAACATCAGTTACGAAAACAGCTTATTCAGGACTGTACTAAAAAAATAACAACACTCGTGCAATTGTTTGTCATTCTTTATTTTGGTTCCCTATTTGGTGGCTGTTTAGTGCCTGATGCAAAAACTTGGGAAAATGAGATCCAGGCAGTCCAGCAATGATTATGTCAGAGATTAAATATGAATAAGGAATAACAAATTTATTAATAAAAAATTATAGAGACAAACTAATTAATTAATTAATAGTTAATAACAAAATCTAGAGTATTGTCAAATCCAGAGTATTGTATCTAATAGATGAAGATCAGAATATACAGAAAGCAGGAACAAAATCAAGACATTTGCAGAATGAAATGAGAGACGGAAAAGCAAAGGAAAAAGCTAAACTATCAACGACTCAGTCCATTTTATACCATAAGCATAGGGAAATTTACATCCCACTCAAACATATGTTTTGGTCTAATAAGAAAAGGTCAAATGGATTTATCCATTAAGTCATAGACTGGTCAGATGTCAAAAATAGATATAGGGGTTGTTTTGACCCCCTTAAGGGATTTTTGCGGATCTTACATTATCACATGTCAGCAGAAATAGAAACATACATATTTTGATATAAAAGTACATCAAGTTCAAATGAGCAACTAATTCCGAAAACATTGCTTCTGCAGTACTTGGCAGATGTCCAATATCTAACCACAAACGTGTCAATGTGACCTGTCACATTGGAACACTTTAAAGAACAATTGAATGTAGCAAACATACAGTACAGTTTAAAAGTTTGGAACCACTAAGATTTGTAATGTTTTTAAAAGAAGTTTCGTCTGCTCACCAAGGCTACATTTATTTAATTAAAAATACAGTAAAAAACAGTAATATTGTGAAATATTATTACAATTTAAAATAACTGTGTACTATTTAAATATATTTGACAAAGTAATTTATTCCTGTGATGCAAAGCTGAATTTTCAGCATCTTTACTCCAGTCTTCAGTGTCACATGATCCTTCAGAAATCATTCTAATATGCTGATTTGCTGCTCAATAAACATTTATGATTATTTTCAATGTTGAAAACAGTTGTGTACTTTTTGTTTCAGGATTCCTTGATGAATAGAAAGTTCAAAAGAACAGCATTTATCTGAAATACAAAGCTTCTGTAGCATTAAACACTACCGTTCAAAAGTTTGGGGTCAGTAAGAATTTTTATTTTTTTGAAAAGAAATTAAAGAAATGAATACTTTTATTCAGCAAGGTTGCATTAAATCAATCAAAAGTGGCAGTAAAGACATTTATAATGTTACAAAAGATTAGATTTCAGATAAACACTGTTCTTTTGAACTTTCTATTCATCAAATAATCCTGAAAAAAAATATTGTACACAAATATTTTGTACAATTGTACACATTAAATGTTTCTTGAGATCAGCATATTAGAATGATTTCTGAAGGATCATGTGACACTGAAAACTGGAGTAATGATGCTGAAAATTCAGCTTTGCCATCACAGGAATAAATTACTTTGTGAAATATATTCAAATAGAAAACAATTTTAAATTGTAATAATATTTCAAAATATTACTGTTTTTATTGTATTTTTAATTAAATAAATGTAGCCTTGGTGAGCAGACGAAACTTCTTTTAAAAACATTAAAAATCTTAGTGGTTCCAAACTTTTGGACTGTACTGTACATACTCTTAAATATAAAATAAGAATAACCATAAAGGAGTACAATAAAGAGTAAATACTTGAAAATATGATGAGGATTAATATATGAAGTAGGAGTACATTAATATATGAAATCAAAAGTAATATTGATAAATCATAAGCCATAAATGATTAACATAAAATATGAATAAAATGCATGAATATGAATATTGACCATTTTGGATCCACTAGTGCCTTATTAGTCAATGTGTGCATGTATTAGCCTGGGTTTTAACATGATAAATTATGATAACATCTTAAATGCTATATTCACATTTTAATACATTTCACTTGTGTCTAAATTTAATTGAATTTGCTGGGGAATGGGGTTTAAATTCTGTCAAATTATGCCTTTCTATGATGATAACCATTGTCTTTAATCTCTTAATACATTTATTTATTTTTTTCACAGTGAGGTTTCTGGAAAATCCAAATGTCCTGTTGTGCCCGGGCCCCAGCCGAAGGAACTTCCACTCAGCATTGACTAAATTTATGGTGTAAAATATGTGCGACTCTTAATAAAGGATGTGTATATACAAGGAACAAATTCATTGTAATCTTTTACTATGATTTTTTTCCCCAATTATTTAATTTAATGTGGTCATCACAGCTTTACTAGTACTCCATGAGTACTTTTTGACCAAAAAAAAAGGAAGTTTTGTTTATTAATCTTTTTTAAGTAAGTTTTCACAATGCAATCACATTGAGTGGAGAATAATGTCTTTTAAATATGAAATACGATCTAAATGGAAAATGAATTTTTCACAGCACATATGTATTTAAAATACAATCTAAATAATGACTCTTCTCCGATATGTAAACAATAATTATGAAATCAGCAGGAATTGAATGAAATTGTATAAAAGGACATTATATAAAGCACAAAGCTCAAATTACCCTAATATAAATGTGACTTGCCCAGCATGCCCCGTTCATTAAAAAATAATAATAATTATTATAACAGCCTTGTCCTGAGAACCCAGTGCCTTACTATATTTAAATGTGATTTTATTGTGTTCATATGTTAATTCAATATCTATTAAGTTTTGATCTAGGTGTTTGAAACTAACATACAAAACCACCGCTGCAGAAAACATGCAATTTGTGTAATCAAACGTAATTGTAATGTATAATGCATAATGATAGACAAACACAATCTGACTAAGACAAACGATTGTAACTTTCAATGTCTTTTTTATTAAAGATTTTGTTTTACAGTGTATGGTACTGATGCATAGCGCAGGCTGGGAAAATTTAAAGTAAAACTAGACAGCTGCTTCTATATGTATCATATGCTCCATTCTTTTTGAACACGAGATGGCAGTAACATCTTCATTTCTCTGTGGCAGCCTTGGGTAGATTTGATACACATTATGCTGCTAATTTATGGTATTTGACCCTTTATTAAAATTAATTCTAATTCAAATTCACATGCCTTTTCTGTCGGCTTTGTTGCAGTGTCTCCTTTATTGTTAATGTATAAGTGTAAACCAGTGAGTGCGAAACCATTGCCACAGTAGCGCGTTATTCTGGAAAGAAAGATAACAGTGTCTATTTTATTGAAGCGTTGTATAAAAACCCTGGTGATCTAATTATATTTATTTTGGAACTAATAGATTTAAACGATTATACTTTTTGTGTACAAACGTCTCTTCTTGAGGAAAAAATCCCGTGGTGCTGAAAATAGGTGAATCGGCTCTCTCAGTCGTACTTGTCCCTCGGTTGTATCCGTAGAAAGTCCTCCTGGTTACCGTAGTGACGTCGTGGGTGAACGTTTTTGAATCGTTCATGATACTCATGGTGTGGAAATTGGGAAACATTAATAGCTCACATTTTTGCAGTCTGGAGTGATAAAAACCTGAAAACAGCCATGAATGTTCAGCCTTCAAATCCCAATAACCCGATAGTGTTTTTCGACGTCACCATTGGAGGGCAAGTAAGTTTAAATCCCACTACTGTCTTAATGAAGTTAGCAGATCAGCTAACTGACACTAAATTACACAGCCGTTTTTTAAACTTGTGATTTGCCTACTTAAATATAAAAAAAATAGCATTTGGGGCATCAGAGTACAAGCTGTTAATATGGCCAAAATGCTCATGGTTTCAGCTTTACTGCTTGATTATGAAGTGTCCTTCTATCTGAAGACAAGTGGTCCAAAAATTGAAATGTCAGATGCCTGACCATTTTCTTATTTCAGTGGTTACCTCTGTGTAGTGGTATTTGCAAAACTACCATTTTTAAATCGGCTGTCTTTGTGTAATAACCCCAACAAATTTTGGGTTATGTGGACAATTATAGAAACCTCAATATGTCAGCTCTGGATGGTCCTAGCTCCTTGACACAAAAACTGATTATAATGTGCACATTAGCACATTATAAGTTATATTTACACATTCAATAAATTGTTGAACCCCCCTGAACTGCAAGACATTCTGGTTTTGTTGTATGAAAACACTACAACTGTGGCATCAGTAAACCATCATAGAGTTTATTATCAAGTTTATTAATATACACACATTTGAGTGGTTCTGAGAAGCTGAGTGAAGAAAAATCAGTTTGGCACTAAACATCCATATACAAAATTATTAGAATTGTGTAGAGAATCCTTTGCCTCAAATAAACATGGAAGTCCTTACAAGTGTCTGACACCTCTCTACTTGAATCTTAGGCCATTCCTTATGTGCAAAAGCTTCCATCTCACTATATTCTTTGGTTATAATCTTCGCCAAAATGGCCTGATAATTCAAGTAATCCACATGGTCAAGATTTTTTACTGCTGCAGCAGCAAAGCACCTTGTAACAAGACTGACCCACCTTCATGTTTGACCCTGGGGGATGATGTTCTTCTAATCAGAAACCCTTCCTTTTTTGTGCCAGATGTACTGCTGATCTGTGGCTCCAAAAAATTCCAGTTTGGTCTCATCAGTCATCACTCCATAAAACATTCTTCCAGAATTCCTTAGGCCTATCTAAATACCTTTCAGCATATTAAAATCAGCCTTTTATGTTCTCTTGGTCAAGAGTTGTGTTCGGGCATGTAGTCAATTAGTTCACCCAAAAATGAAAATTCTGTCATTTATTACTCACCCTCATGTCGTTCTACACCCGTAAGACCTTTGTTCATCTTCGGAACATAAATTAAGATATTTTAGTTGAAATCCGATGGCTCCGTGAGGCCTTCATAGGGATAAGACACTTCCTCTCTCAAGATCCATAAAGGTACTAAAAACATATTTAAATCAGTTCATGTGAGTACAGTGGTTCAATATTAATATTATAAAGCGGCAATATTTTTGGAGCGCCAAAAAAACAAAAAAAAACGACTTATTTAATGATGGCCGATTTCAAAACAATGCTTTAGGAAGCATCGGAGCACAAATGAATCAGCGTATCGAATCATGATTCGGATCGCGTGTCAAACTGCCAACTGCTGAAATCACGTGACTTTGGCGCTCCGAACAGCAGATTCGATACACTGATTCATTCTGTGCTCTGATGCTTTCTGAAGCATTGTTTTGAAATCGGCCATAACTAAAGTCGTTATTTTGTTTTTTTGGCGCTCCAAAAATATTCTCGTCGCTTTATAGTATTAATATTGAACCACTGTACTCACATGAACTGATTTAGATGTTTTTAGTACCTTTATGGATCTTAAGAGAGGAAGTGTCATTGCTCCCTATGTAGGCCTCACGGAGCCATCGGATTTAAACTAAAATATCGTAATTTGTGTTCCGAAGATGAACGAATGTCTTACGGGTGTGGAACGGCATGAGGGTGAGTAATAAATGACAGAATTTTCATTTTTGGGTGAACTAACCCTTTAAGTTTTGTTCTTGTATAGTCTGCACTGAATTTTTTTTTTTCCATCAGATAATTTAGCATGTCTTTGGCAGTAAATTGTGGGTTTTTCTCAGCTGCTCTGATCAAACATTGTATTCCCTTTGATAAAATTGTGCTTTTTCTTCAATATCCTGGAAGGTTTGCTATGGTATCAAATGGTGGTGTTTTAAAATGAGGAGGCAGAGTCCTCCATTGCCTCCTCTCATGTGACTTTTCTACATTCATTCTCAATAGACCTTATGCGCCAGAGAAACAAGCCTGCCGCGATCTTTATAATTTTGTCTCTGAACTTCAGGTTTTGTGGTAGCTCTGTATATTTCTATGGCATCGCTGTCAAAGAATTATTAGCTGGTGAAGTGGATTTACTTGTTGTAGAGTTAAAGGGTTAGTTCACCCAAAAATGAATATTATGTCATTTATTACTCACCCTCATGTCGTTCCACACCCGTAAGACCTTTGTTCATCTTCAGAACACAAATTAAGATATTTTGATTAAATCCGATGGCTCAGTGAGGTTTCTATAGACAGCAATGCCATTGTAACTCTCAAGATCCATAAAGGTACTAAAAACATATTTAAAACAGTTCATGTGAGTTCAGTGGTTCTATCTTAATATTAAAAAGCGATGAGAATTCAATTCCAACCTTTAGTGTAATTCGTTAGTTTTACTCGCGTTTTCGCAGTTTCCCCTATTAAATCCAGTCACACAGCAGGTTCTTTTGCCACTCAGTCCAGCTGAGGGAGCGCGTTTTCGGCGGGAAAGTGACGTCGACGTATACCCTCTATAGAGTGGTGCAGGTATGATGTCACTTTGTAGGCCAACTGGCAACTTGATTTAAAAACCCAATAGGATTTTCTCATAGGTTTTTGGATTATCGCAAAACATAAGCTCTTTGATCAACAAAAGTTTATTATGAGTTAAAAGTTTGTTACAAGCAAAGTTCTATAGTCTTTTATAAGTCAATGAGGGGAGAGGAGACATGTCTCCTGCTAACTTTAAAGGATTAGTTCACTTTTAAATAAACTTTTCCTGATAATTTACTCACCCCCATGTCATCCAAGATGTCCATGTCTTTCTTTCTTCAGTCGAAAAGAAATTAAAGTTTTTGATGAAAACATTCCAGGATTATTCTCCTTATAGTAGACTTGAATGGGCACCAAAAGGTTGAAGGTCAAAATTTGTTTCACTGCAGCTTCAAATTGTTCAAAATGATCCCAGATGAGAGATAAGGGTCTTATCTAGTGAAACCATCGCTCATTTTCTGAAAAAAATTGAAAATTATATAAGTTTAAACCAGAAATGCTCATCTTGAACTAGCTCTCTTCTTCTTCTCTATTTGAATTCCAGCAGTGTAGACACTGCAAAGCGTAATACTGCCCTCCACAGGCCAAAGTTTGAACTAATTTTTATATGCAATATGCTAGTTCAATAGTATATAACAATTAGTTCAAACTTTGGCCTGTGGAGGGCAGTAATATACTTAGCAGTTTCTACACTGCTGGAATTCTAATAGAGGAGAAGAAGAAGAGAGCTAGTTCAAGATGAGCATTCAAGGTTAAAACATATAATTTTCAATTTCTTTCAGAAAATGAGCGATGGTTTCACTAGATAAGACCCTTATTTCTCGTCTGGGATCGTGTTGAACAATTTGAAGCTGCAGTGAAACTAATTATGACCATCAACTGTTTGGTGCCCATTCAAGTCTACTATAAGGAGAATAATCCTGGAATGTTTTCATCAAAAACTTTAATTTCTTTTCGACTGAAGAAAGAAAGACATGGACATCTTGGATGACATGGGGGTGAGTAAATTATCAGGAAAAGTTTATTTAAAAGTGGACTAATCCTTTAACTGTGGGTGTTGCCGTTGGACAGTGTTACTTTATAAAAATGTGTGACCTTAACACCTTTTTGTCACATTTTGTAATATTTGCGTTGTTATATTTGAGTAAAATCAATTATTTTCTCATCCATTTTTTGAGACACTGCCTCCCTTGCCTCCTCAGAGGAAACGCCCCTAGTAAACTTACAAACGATGCTGCCAACTGTCTCTAGGCACTTTTAATGTTTTGGAATGTTCTTATAGCCATAGCCTTTTATGTAATAAAATGACTATTTCTCTTAGCTTTTGTGAGAGCTCTTTTGTCTTGGCCGTATTTGCTACTCAACTTCAGCAAAAGCATGGGTTAAATTTATGCATGTGCCACAACTAAAGCGTTATAGAGTTTTCATAAGCTTAATTGTTTTAACAATTTTTTTTAACCCTACCATAGTAGTAACTGATGTAAAAACGGCAGTGTTGAAATTGGTTGGATAATTATAATTGTATTATGAATAACTAAAAAATGTTACATTATGTATTGACATTATCACTTTTTATATGCCACTAAAGTGTTAGGCCTATATTATTAACTATGGATACTTAGAATTGTTGAATAATTTTGATTGCGCACAAACGCAACAGTATTGTAAAAATGGACCGTAATTATGTTGGTACAATTAAATTGGTACAGTAATAGTTTGATTGGCATACAATAGCTTATGCTTGTCAGTGAGGTCTAAAACTTGGAGTTAGGGCTTGTTTCAGATATTATTTTAGCAATAGTAATGGCGATTTTTGGTTAAAAAAATTATATTGTAGTGACATGGGATGCTGTGCTTAGTTTTGTTGCCTTGCATACAATATAATGGAAAACCCTTTAAGGGAGACATGGCAACAGATTAAAAAACACTAAAGGTTTGAATGTTGCTTATCAAATTTATCCTGTTGTATTTGGTGTCTGTTGTCTTACCTTGCTATAGGCAGTGGTTTAATGTTCTTTTGTGTTTGTGCACCTAAAACTGCATGTAAAGCAACACTCTTGAGAAGTTCTTGGTGACTTTGGGTGAATCTTATCATGAGGATGCATTTAATTCGGAATCTTTTTTTTTTTACACACATTTATATTTTGTATAAATAAAATGATTGATGATTAAATATTTTTGATTAAGACTCATCAGAATTAAGCATTTTCCCCTCAAAATTCTTGTTACTATAAAGATGCTTTATTTTGTTGTTTTTGTAAGTCTCATTCTACTTTTCATAGCTCCATTCACACAAAGCTTTAGCCTAGTTCTTCACTTAAGCAGAAGGCTGGGACCAGACTTGTAGTGCATTCCCCAAGCTCGGCAGAACCATGCGATGCAATTGTTTATGAAAGGGCAACAAAAAAATGAAGATGTGTAAGCTCTGGCAGTGCTTACCCATCAAGAAATTCCAGTAAGGTTACTGAATGACTTTTCTGCAGATTTCTTGGAATGTCTGTGTGAAAGGGTAAATGAATTTGCAATAATACATTTTTTTTTGGTCTACAAAAGAGTAGTTTCTGTTTCTTATCAAAGTTAATGTGTAACTACCGATAACTGCTGGTACCGGCAATAATATACTAAAGGAAAATAGTGGTTTCAATAGTACAAGTTTGTCAATCAATCACTTTTTTTTTAAATGATGACTATCACAAAAATTAATTTTGATTTGTTGCTACTTTTCTTTAAAAACTAAACAAAAACGACAGAAATCTGGGTTACAGTAAGGCAGATACAGTGGACCTGAATAGGACCAATCGGTTAACCTTAAAATACTTACTGTTTAAAAAGTAGACACAAATGTAAACAATATGCAAGTAAAACAATATTTTACTGTGGGGAAAAAAAACTTAAAATGACTGTACAATTTACAAGAACATCTTTACATCAATACACAACTCCCCCCCCCAAAAAAACAACAACCACAAACTAAGTAAAATACTAAATAAAGTATTTAAGGAATACTAGAACTTAAGGAAACAAGAACTTTAAAATCCAATCATGTGCAAATGAGTTTATCTACTACTACTTGTGAAAATGATTTCTTTATATTTGCTATTAGTATTCTCCATACTGCACAATATTTGTATTTATCCAGCTACATGTAGGCCTGACAGTCCAACCCTCTCCATTGATTTAAATGCCAACAAGCTAAAAAACCCAGAATTACGTTTTTATAAGCTGTCGACCCCCCAAAAAATAGGTGTTTAAGGACACAAAAGTGGATACAGGCAATTGAGACAGAGCGCAACGTGTCATATTACTCTCAGAACTACGCCCACTGGAGGGGAACGTAATCGGCGACAGGAAACATAATATATAAAACTGACATTTGGATATTTGACTTATCAGTGACACAATTTTTACTGCACACGATAGCATACTGAGTGTCAGGATCCCACAATTTACCCATTCTTCCTGCTGATGCTTCACGTCTTATTGCCTGTATCCACTTTTGTCTCCATAACAGCAGCTCATTCCACACATCATACGTCATTACGCCAGTTCTGCATCATTGCACATGCACAGTACTTTCCAGTTTCGGGTTTCAATCCGATCAAGTGTTCATATGTCCTCTCGATCGGATTAGAAAAATTTTAAACCACCCCTTACAATCAGAATGAAATTTTGAATGGATTTGGCCAATTCATTCCAATTTACGTTGTTACATGTGACTTTTTTTATTCCGACTGTGCAACTAATCCGATTACAATCAGATTATTAGGATCCATCTAAACGCAGCTACTGTGTCTACACTGGACGCATTAAAACAACCGTTGCAAATCCAATACCTTGTGTCCAAAGCAGGGCAAGCGTGACGAGTATACGTCAGAAATAGAGCGGGCCATCAGTTCACTATCGGGTTTGCGCTGTGCCGCATCCAGATTTGCTTTTGACTCATTTCACCATGCCGCTCATGTCCGGACTCGGAGTGGACCAATATGATAGTTACAAACATGCATAACACAAATATTAAAAAGTCAAATGTTTTTTATACTTTTTATGTGAAATACAAGAAAATTCAAATATATTAAACATTTCTTTTGATTTTTGTCATGTTGGATTTTTTTTTTTTTTTTTTCATTTAGCTTGTTGCAATGCATTCTGGGATCACATCCTTTGGGAAATATACATGTGATACTGGCTTTAAAATTGGAGTTTTAAATGAAGTGTCTTAGAAAATGGCACAATTATGCTGCTTAATCTATTTTATAACTGCATGTTATAAATCTTACTGTGAATGACTCATCCATGTATACGTTTAATATTTTAAGCTCTCATTCATTCAAGCTCGCATTCATTTTTGAGTGCAGCGGCCACATCTCAAAATACAATCAACCGATAGATAGAACCAAGTCCCTGCATTTTTTTTCAGATAAAATATTCGGATATACTTCACGATATGAAAGAAAAAATCTGTTGGTACAACCATTTCTTTGCGACTTTGAACTTGCTCATAACATGTATGTTTGCAGGAGAGTATCATGCCAGCAGTGGAACGTTTTAGACTATATCTCTTGGAAAGGCATAGTGGGCTTGTGAACCATTATGTATAATTTCGTAGGCAGCTTTTTGTCCACAGTTGGTAATATTCCTTTGCTCAAATGCCAGTAGGTGTTCCAAAAACAAGTTTCATCTGGGAATTTGCTGTAAGGTCCAGTCCTGTCACTTCTGAACCAAAAGGCAATGCCAACCAGAACACTGTTGGCACAGGCCATCCACAGAAGGTTGACACTGGCATATGCTGGCACCACAAAACCCACCATTGTACATGTCAAACACATCAACAGGTAGGGCGCCCAGTTCACAGCAAAACCTAGAGTCAGACTGACAAAGAAAGGAGGGGAACTTTCTTGAATTTCTGATTTTCCACATCCCCCAAATTGACTATAAGGGAAGTCTTGATCAGGAACAAATGCTGTGCTTTTCAGTTCTGCCAATTTATTGGCTCTACTGAGCCAACCAATCAGTTTCTTAAAATGAAGCAGAAGTATGAGACTCACCACAATAGATATCTGCATACTAAATTGAAGCACTACGGTAGATCCGTGAACACGACACACTGTTACTCTCAACTTGTCTTTGTAAATCTCTATAGGTTGTGTGTCTGTGTAGTGGTAGGTGTAGACGAATGCTGATGCCCACATAAGCACAACCATAATGCAGTAACTAACAACCCTGCTCCGAGAGCTACGGGTAATGTCTAGGTTTGGGTAGCTAGCGTAGTCAAATGCCCCAGCGATGAGTATGGGTAGAGGAAGCAGGGCGTAGACAGCCGATCCATGAGCCAGGATGAAGCACATCGAGGTAGAGGTGGGTAGGTGTTCTTTTAAGAGCCATGCGCCGGAGACCGCACAGACCAACAGCACGTCTGCCACGTATATAGAGACACTGCAGAGCCCCAGGAGTGACTTGAGAATGCTATGCCTCCAGAAAGACAAAACGAATGTGTTCAAACCTACTTTGGTGCACAGAATGAGCAGGTATTGCAGGGTCTCATCTTGGGGAAAGTTCTCATTTATCCCCTTTGGCCAGATGATGGCCATCATAATCGCTGATGATGAGTGCAGATTAAACATTGGTCTCAGTTCACCCTGAAAACACAAAATAATCAAATGATTGGTCAGAGCAAATAAAATGCATCTCCCATTGTCTAACAGTGACACTAAGCAAATGTTTTGAATGTAAAATGCATCATATGCACCAATGTAAAATTAAGTTATAGACAGTGTGATTGTTAATTGCATCTTGCATACTTTGTTTGATAACAGGGGCACTAGTGAGCAGACATGGAGTAGTGTTTGTGGTGTGCTCCAAGTCTCAAGATAATTATATTGTTTAAAACGGGCAATAAAAAAAACATTTTTTTGTCTTGTTTAACTTTTTTTTGTTATTGCGGCATGTACATGGCAAAACGTCTGCAATAATACAAATACATAGGAAAGAACTTTGCAAATAAGCTTGCCTGGACACCACTTGCATTGACTAGAAATCATCAGAGAAGGAAACAGAAATGGTGGACATGAAGACAGAAATGTTGTTGTTGTTGAAAAATGATATCCATGCATTGCTCAGGGCAGAGCTGTAAACCGTTCTTGTGGACGTATTTGACAATATGAGAACTGAATCTTAAAGATGTCTATCATGATATGTTGCCATAAATTGTATCAAAATTAGTGACCGTTGCAAATCCATTCGTTTTTTGTGCAGAAGTAGCGCAAGCACTTGGAGACTGTCACAAATACAGTGGGGTACAGTGTATTGTCGGGAATTTGTCGAGTCGCACCACGACACACCACATCCAGTGTCGACTGCATGACTGAATAGAATGGGTTTATTGCTATAATAATTCTTTTTTTATCTAAAAATAACACAAGACTTTTTAAAAAACTGTGGTAAAAAAAAAAAAAAAGAGTAAAGATACTTTTTGAGAGCGTCCATTCAAGTAACTTAATAAATATACACTCTAATAAATGTTAAAAACAACTCAAGTTGGGTTGAAAATGGACAAACTCAGCAATTGTGCTGTTTTGACCCAGTGATTGGGTTAAATATTTTCTCCCAACCTGCTGGATAGTTTTAACTCAACTATTGTTTAAAAATGACTATATTGCTTGCTTAAAATGAACCCAAAGTATGTTGGAAATTAACATTTATTAATGTTTAATAAATTAACATTCATTATTTGTACACTCTAAAAAATGCTGGGTTAAAAACAACCCAAGTTGGGTTGAAAATGGACAAACCCAGCAATTGGGTTGTTTTAACCCAGTGGTTTGGTTAAATGTTTGCCCAACGTGCTGGGTAGTTTTATTTAACTCAACTGTTGTATAAAAATTACTGTATTGCTTGCTTAAAATGAACCCAAAATATGCTGGAAATTAACATTTATTAATATGTTTAATAAATGAGCATTTATTAATAAGATAATGAATAATAAACAAAAAACATTTATTAAATTGCTTATTAATAAATGTACACCTTTTGATTATTATTGTTGCCTCTAGTAATTATGTGTCTGATTTTTAATTTCTCACCTATTTTGGATTCATTTTAAGCCAGCCATATAGTCATTTTTAATCAGTAGTTGGGTTAAATAAAACTACCCAGCAGGTTGGGCAAACATTTAACCCAACCACTGGGTTAAAACAACCCAATTGCTGGGTTTGTCCATTTTCAACCCAACTTGGGTTGTTTTTAACCAAACATTTTTTAGAGTGTACATTTAATGAATAATAATAAAACAATAAACATTTATTAAATTGAATATTAATGTTCACCTTTTGATTATTATTGTTTCCTATAGTAATTATGTGTCTGATTTTTAATTTCCAACCTATTTTGGGTTCATTTTAAGCCAGCCATATATACATTTTTAAACAATAGTTGGGTTAAATAAAAATACCTAGCACTTTGGGCAAACATTTAACCCAACTGCAGGGTTAAAACAACCCAATTGCTGGTTTTGTCCATATTCAACTTGAGTTGTTTTTAACCCAGCATTTTTTTTACAGTACATTTTCCAGCTAATTGCAGCAAAGTATTTTATTTGCATCTCATAAGTTATGTTGTGAACACTTTATAATAACTTTATAATACAATAATATAAATCACTTCACTTTATAATATAAATCATACAATTTTGATTTTGTTTATGAATAAAGGTGGTTAATAGTATGAAGTGTTACCAATATGTTGGAAATAAGTCATGGGCCGCTGTTGTTTGAGGTAGCTAGGTTTCAATCTAAACTTTTTATATAACATTAAATATTTTTGCTGCTTAACTTTGCAGCTAGTTTTCCAGTACCTATTTTGTGACATTAACATCTATGTATAGATCAAGCAACATAAATGTACAGCAGGAGTACTCCTAAATAAATGTTTAACTAGCACCCTGCTGATGAGCGATAAGAAAATGCCTTATCTCTTGTCAAACCTGTCAAGCAGGATTTTGTGGTCTGCCACTTTAGTTCCATTCATTCCTAGTCGCAAATATTAAACAGAGGCACTTCTTTAAAATACATTTGTAAAGATGTTGTTTTAAGCAAAGTTTCTTTCCTCATGTTTACCAAATAGATCTATCCCAGTCATAGAAAGATGTTTACATAATATAATAAAATCTAGTAAAATACCTTCTGAAAATGTAGTTGTCGTGCTACACATTCATGAGCTCCATCAGTAGCAAGAGAATCTGTTACCGAGTCTTGTTGGTTGAGAAAATGAGATGTGCTTGTGTTCTGTCAGAGCCCGTTCTTTAAACCACACCTATTTACCTGTAAATACATTCTTTCCCTGGACAATAACTAGGCGGTCCTGACATTTGTGAACTCTAACCATGTGACCCTCTTTTTAGAACAAGATAATGTATTGCAAGTTATGCTGCCTTTTTACAGCACTCTGTCTGGTTTTGCAACTCGTATGAGGATTAACATTGTGGATTTTGAGGATTTATGCTTTTCTGAAATGCATGACAGTCGGTATTTAGATAGCTTGTAAGATTGTGTAATTCAACTAACCTAACTTGTAATACAATTTGTCTTTGCGTTTCTGTCCAGAGTCCCTTCAGCTATGGGTGGGGACCAGAGCTCAAAGGATTCTTAACAATGTTTGAAATGGCTACCATGCTACTTTAGTACTATTCATGACACATATACAGTTTCATAACTTTCCTAGAAGGATCTATTGAATTTGAATAGGACACCATCGAGGGTTACACTATAAGTGTAGTTACAAAGAAATTAGTAGTTCTCTGCAGTTTGGATAGAGAGAGTGAGTCTTCTTACCTGTGAATGTCCAGATCTTATTTGTTAGTAACTTTGTTACTGAGCTTTCTAGTAGTGAAATAATTTTTCTATTTTACTGCGAAGTAGCAGAGGAGTGCTAACACTTCTGTGTGTGCGAAGTTCTGTGTGTGTGTGTGTGTGTGTGTGTGTTTAGGACAGACAGAGTGGTAGAAAGCAAAGTTTTTCATTGTTATCCTATGGAGTACCTCAGAGCTGACGTGTTTTTGTTGGCAAAACCCGGAATCGAGTTAGCATTTTAAGACTTCCGGTTCCATCGCCCTAAAGTCTATGGGTTTTTTTGAATGGGTTTTTGCTAAATCGCCTGAAATAAGGTCTGTGGTTAACAAAGCCTCTAAATATTTTCTTGCTGCAATATTTTCTATATCTATGACATAAAACACACCAGTTATAACTCGCTTGTGAATTTTTTTAAATTTTTTTTTTAAACCTTTATTGTGTCTTAAAAACGGCGGTTGCTAAAAGGGACAGCTTCTTTTGTCGGGGACTTTAGACGTCATCACGACAAACAGGACATTTGGACAGCATTTGTCATGAAAAAGTGGATAAGTATTCATAAACAGCGCAGATCACAATCAGCGAGCATGTTTTTAAATAAAGTTGTGTTTTAAATAAAGTTTGAGCAAGCTTGGTGGTGGTGACGTTGATCCGCGACCATGGTGTGCTGTAGTCCGGACGTGAGATGATGTGGCTTCTTACACAGAATAAGGCACACAACATATTTTTCATAGTATTCTATAAAGTGATGGCTGTCGATTAGCATTGCATTATAAATATAAATTATTATCATGAAAATACCCAAGAAGGCTTGAAGAGCTCAGATAAACCATATATTGTTGTCGTTGTTTGTTTATTAGTCATGTTTAATCAATCAATGCATTTCAATCTTCTGTTTATTCAGCTACAGTGATAGTATGATGGTCATAGGGATTTCCTGGAATGACGTGCGTTATCTTCTTCGGGGCATATTTGGAGTTTCTGCTTGAGAGCGCCCTCTGGCTTTCAGATGGAGCAACATTTACTACCGCATTTAGCCATGCTTCACTGACAAGCTGCGCATTAAAAAATCACAACCTTTGCCAAATTGCATTCGGTTTAATTTCGATTAATCATGCAGCCCTAGTTTCTGCCCTGAGCGAGTTGTACGCTGTCCGCCATTGTCTCAATGCTGGAGCAGCTATAGCGAGAAGAATGTCTCCTAAGCAATTAAGGTGTTTTGTTGTTGGATCTAACACAGGCCTTAGCAGTCTTCATTTACTCCCGACATCTGAGCCGCTAAAGATGCAGTGGATTAGTTTTATTTTTGAAGGGAATGCGCTACAGATCTAATATACACAGGAGATTTCTGTCCCTGCTGTTTGCGTTCACAGACATGGGTACTTGTGACTCAAAACTGTTTAAGACTGAGAAGCGGCTTGTGCGATACACTAATATACAGTGGGTACGGAAAGTATTCAGACCCCCTTAAATTTTTCACTCTTTGTTATATTGTAGCCATTTGCTAAAATCATTTGTTCATTTTTTTTTCCTCATTAATGTACACACAGCACCCCATATTGGCAGAAAAACACAGAATTGTTGACATTTTTGCAGATTTATTAAAAAAGAAAAACTGAAATATCACATGGTCCTAAGTATTCAGACCCTTTGCTGTGACACTCATATATTTAACTCAGGTGCTGTCCATTTCTTCTGATGATCCTTGAGATGGTTCTACACCTTCATTTGAGTCCAGCTGTGTTTAATTATACTGATTGGACTTGATTAGGAAAGCCACACACCTGTCTATATAAGACCTTACAGCTCACAGTGCATGTCAGAGCAAATGAGAATCATGAGGTCAAAGGAACTGCCTGAAGAGCTCAGAGACAGAATTGTGACAAGGCACAGATCTGGCCAAGGTTACAAAAAAATTTCTGCTGCACTTAAGGTTCCTATATAGTATAGCTCTACTGTGGTTTTTAAAAAAATTTCAAAAAAAAAAAACTTTTCAAAACATCCCCCCCTCTGGTTTTTTCACAAATCGCACCCTGTTTATATTTAACACTTTGCACTATTTTATTACACTTTATTAAGCATTTCTTACATTTTCTTTCATTTTGCACCTTAAATGTTAAGAGATAATTGTTAAGTGTTCATTGTGACTTTAGACTTATGTTTACATTTTAATTATTTGAGTTTTCCATGGTTGTTGACATTTCTGACTTAATAGCTGAGGGGATTATGATCAGATGTATAATAAAAATGTTTAAATGTAATATATTTTTCTCCTAGTCCTTATTTTAAATGGGTCATAAAAAATATCAATAATTATCGATATCGACCGATATGAAACACTGATATCGTGATACAGTTTTCAGCCATATCGCCCAGCCCTACTTTCATGTGTCTTGCACTGAGGAGAGGCTTCCGTCGGGCCACTCTGCCATAAAGCCCCGACTGGTGATGGTTGACTTTCTACAACTTTCTCCCATCTCCCAACTGCATCTCTGGAGCTCAGCCACAGTGATCTTTGGGTTCTTCTTTACCTCTCTCACCAAGGCTCTTCTGCCCCTATAGCTCAGTTTGGCCAGACGGCCAGCTCTAGGAAGGGTTCTGGTTGTCCCAAACATCTTCCATTTAAGGATTATGGAGGCCACTGTGCTCTTAGGAACCTTAAGTTCAGTCAGGAAAAGTCAGGAAAAATCCTGCCTCCTGCTGCAGACTGATTTGGCCACTGCTCCATTACTTTCATTTATTTATTTACTCATTTTTGGCAGCGATGCAATAAATGCTATTTACTCTAAGTGCAAATAGCTGTAGGCCTAGATGTTTACACTAAGTGAAAATAGCAATATATTCTATTTACTCTAAGTGACAATAGCAGCATTTTCTTAGCGATATGCTATTTACAATAGGTGAAAATAACGATAGATTTTATTTACACCATGTAAAAGTATCAGTTCTTTGCAATAAGAGTAAATGGTAATAAGATGGTATCTATATTTTATATTGGCAGATACTGTTTGCACCTCAGTATTTTTGTAGGCCTACATTAAAGGATTAGTCCACTTTCAAATAAAATTTTCCTGATAATTTACTCACCCCCATGTCATCCAAGATGTTCATGTCTTTCTTTCTTCAGTCGAAAGGAAATTAAGGTTTTTGATGAAAACATTCCAGGATTATTCTCCTTATAGTGGACTTCAGTGGCCTCTAAACGGTTTAAGGTCAAAATTACAGTTTCAGTGCAGCTTCAAAGGGTTTTTTTAAACGATACCAGATGAGGAATAAGGGTCTTATCTAGCGAAACGATCGGCCAGTTTCAGTAAGTTGTACTGTATCTTTCAACATACCTTCAGATGTTCATTCATGTTTATTCTGCAACTAGCATTAAAGAGGAAGGAATGATCGCATTCACTCTCACTGCGCCCTGCCGTTTGAACTGAGGCGCTGTCATATTATATTGTTTGAATTTCGATATAAAATGGCCAGGATTTGAAAGATGGCACTTTGTTCTTTATTGAAAGTAACAAAACACATAGCCTATTGTGATTATAGGTGGTTAATGGTGGTTAAAAGTGGTTAAGAAGATACAAGGCTCTATTCGTCATGTACACGTGCTTGCCAAACAAGATGCATACCAAAAATTTGCAGGACGAATACATTTTCCATTACATCCTTAATATATGTTACCTTACCACAGATAAAGATCACAGTATAACTTGCTGTAATAACTTAATTTATTACGAATTATGAATGAATGCACCATTGTTTGCCACACTGTCATTCTTATATTGATAGTTCATTATTTTCAGTAAAGTGAATGTAAAGTAAGTAGCTACATATCAAATCTGTAAGAAAGCAATAGTGACACATGGAAAAAACAGTTACTCACGTGTGTGTTGTTACATTACTGTTGGATCCAATATAGTCATCACTGCATCATCTTTTTTTCAGTATCTCTGAAAAGCCTGCATCAAACTGTCTTTTTTTTTTTTTTAAATGATTCCCCAGTTTTAAGCAAATAAACAGTGTCTTGCTAATGCGATCTGGAATTATATTAAAAACTAAATTCATCCACGCCTAGGATTAAAATGAAGGAAGGCAATGCAAAGACTGTGTTTTTCCACACCTTTGCACTGCAAAAGTCTTGTAATCCTCAGAGGCTTCTCTATTGTTTTGTTGCTGGAGTAATTCTGTGTTTGTGTCTCTCTCGTATTTAGTCACCTCCTAAATGCGTGAATTAGTGGGTGGGGCTAAAAAGGCAATGATGTAGAAGTTGATGAGAGTCAGTCTGTCGTCGCACTATGTCGTCATACTGAGACAAAATCTAAAACGAGCTTGGTTTCAATATAATCTGTTTTTGGACTAAATAGGAAGTATTGAGTTCTGAAACTTATGGGATATTTTTTTTTACAATAACCTCTTATGTCAGAAGATCAAGGAAAATGTGATTTCGCAATTTATGATTTCTTTAAGTATTGTTTGCATGAACAATGAGCCTAGTTTTTCTTTGTCATACCTGTTACCGCTCCTGATTCAGATATTTGCAATGAAACCCATCTTCCCTTGTGATAAAACTGCATAGAAGAAAAAAAAGAATCTCAGGCTGCTGGAAACGACATCTCCAGGACTCACAAACAGCCTCAGCTATGGATTTAAACAAACATCTCTTTTAAGACACAGAGAATGGCCACCCTAACACACGTGGGGCTGTGACAGCTTGGAACTTGCACGCTTTATTTCTCTAAGTGGTTGTGTGGGACAACAACCACCTCCATTCATTCCTCAAGCACACAGCAAATCACCCATCCGTGGATAACGCCTCCCTTCCTTTAATTTTTATATGTACATGTTTTCTTTATTTATTTTTTGTTTGTTTGATTGCATGTTTTTTTTTGTTTTGTTTTTTTTTCTTCACGGATAGTTTTACAGATGAATAAAAACACAGAGCAAACCCAGAATGCAGTGGCTTTGATTTGGTTGTTTGAATGTGACTCAGTGTAAATGTGAATATTTGCCTCTTTGTGTTTTTTTAGGAAGTTGGCAGAATGAAGATAGAGCTTTTTGCTGACATTGTTCCAAAGACTGCGGAAAATTTTCGGTAGGAACATTCCCCAATCCACTCATGTATAAACACCAGAATACACTCTTAAAAAACTGTGTGTGTGTGCATGTTTTTTGTGACACATCAGGATACAAATTTGTATAATGACATGGGTATGACGTAGGTATTACAAGGAGAGGGTGACTTATAAGGACTTTACCCCATGTCCCCATTTTTCAAAAGGCTTATAAATCATACAGAATGAGTTTTTTTGATAAAGTAAAAATGTGCACGGTTTCCTGTGATGGGTAGGTTTAGGTGTAGGGTGATAGAAAATACGGTTTGTACAGTATAAAAACCATTACGCCTATGGAATGTCCCCACAGTTCACAAACGTGTGTGTGTGCGTGTGTTAGGCAAAATATGTAACTATTGGTCCTTCTAAATGTCATTTATAGATTTTGGTTGATTTGCGCCAGTCCTGTAAATCTGTTTTTCTGTCTTTCAGGCAATTCTGTACTGGTGAATTCAAGTAAGTCAGTCTCAAATTTCAGTGGGTTAATCAAGTATGTATGGTTAAACAATTAATAATACCACATACTCATATTACATGTTTTTAATGTGTTATTGTGACTGATGCTTTTGAGGATGTTCAAATCAACCTATAAGAAACATGTACTGGATAAGGTTACAGATTAAACACAGCTTCATATTCATAAAAAACATGTTGTGTACCCAGATCTTTCTTCCTGGTCCTGGTTTTGTTAATTTGCATGTATCTTGACCAAGTTCTGTTTTTGTTCAATGTAGGAAGGATGGTGTTCCCGTGGGCTATAAAGGCTGCACATTTCATCGGTGAGACACTTTAGTCAGTATTGTTCACAGATACACTCCTGGGCAAAAAACTATGGCTAAACACTAAGCTTTTAATTGTCTTAACCACAAATGTTTGGTCAGGAAATAAGCAAAATTTAAGAAAATGCACTACTTAAAAAGCCATTGCTGTCTCAGAAAAAACATCAAAAACAGAAGTTTTTGGCACAATATGGGAAGTTGTGTGGTGCTGCTCCAGTGTCTTTGAAAATCTGGTGAGAAATATTATAAATTCATCTCTACCACAGTGAAGCATAGAGGAAGAACTGTCATTGTGTGGGGAGCCTTTTTAGCTGCTGGTGTTGGTGAGCTGCTTCACAGTGAAAAGTCAATTAATGGAGTACAGGAGAATATTGCAGGCTTGCTTCCCACAAATGAAAAATTGTTATTTAAAGAGGAACGATCAGATGTTATTTTTCAACAAGACAATGCCTTTAACAATCAGGTTCATATTTTGGCCTGGTCAGAGTCCAGATTTGAGCCTTATAGTGAATATTTGGTCTCACATTAAACTCAAACAAACTTCTTGCTGTAAAAAGCTGTCTGCAAGCTGGGGAAGGCTATTCTGTGCTAAGTCACTTTACAGTGTTTGTGCAATTTTGCTAATTTCCTGACCAGTGATTTGTGATTAAAATGGCCATTAAAAGACCACTAAATATATTGCCGCTTTTTTTTCTTTCTTTTTATTTAAAATCCATAATTCTAAGCATAAAGCTTTGGCTTATATTTCTATGTCCTTCAGACGTTATTCAAATATATTTTAATTTTTTTCATTAATCAATTGTTCAATGCAAATACACCCTGAATGATGTTTTGCTATTCAAAACAGTACTAGGATAGTGTCGTTTTAAGCAACGCTGAAGTTGAGTCAATTGTCAGGTGGTGAACATAATAGACCAAATTAATCCCAGGCCATGGGTGTCAAACTCAGTTGATGGAGGGTCACTTTCCTGCAGAGTTCACATCTTAAAGGGGACCTATTACGCAAAATTTACTTTTATGTGGTGTTTGAACAAATGTGTGTTGACAGTGTGTTTACACTACCACCCTATAATGTTAAAAATCCACCCACTCTTTTTTTTTTTAATCGCCATGAATCATAAGCAGTTTCTCAGAACAAGCCATTCAGATTCTGTGCAAAGCGATGTCACTTTGTACAGGCCCTGTCCACGACTGTTGACGGACACTGCCGTATTAACATAGGCCCCGCCCTGAGCGAGTTGTA
Organism: Anabarilius grahami; assembly: GCA_003731715.1. Classification (NCBI taxonomy): domain Eukaryota; kingdom Metazoa; phylum Chordata; class Actinopteri; order Cypriniformes; family Xenocyprididae; genus Anabarilius; species Anabarilius grahami. The sequence goes on along the minus strand of RJVU01028295.1, from coordinate 308,433 downwards.
CACTGTCCGCCATTGTCTCGACACTGGAGCAGCTGTAGCAACAAGAATGTCTCGTAAGCAATTGAGTTTTTGTTTTTTATTAACACATCTGTAGTCTTTACTGTTATATTAGTATCTTTTAAAATGAAACCGTTTTACTGTACAAAATTATCACCGTCACTCTCATAACACATACACACTACTTTAAGTCTGAACAAATATACAAATATACACTTTGAGTCATTTTTATATTAATAAATTAGTGCATACTGAAATAAAATGTATTATTTACATACATGTGAATTGACTACGATCACAACAATCAACCGTTTTACCCTTACTTTCACATTTAACACAAACAAGTTATTAGTTTTAAACACATAGGAAATGTGAACTGACATGTCTTATAATGGCACAAATGGCACATATTTTCATTTTTTTTATGAATATATACCTGAATTATCAGGAGAAGTAAACACATTTTTATGAATATATATACCTGAATTATCAGGAGAAGTAAACACAAGAAAAGATCAGTGGCTTTCCTCAAATGCAGCTTGTAGCGTCTGAAGTAAACGCAACGCACAACGGACTCCCTCTAGTGGCAACAGTTGTATTCTTTTAAAACTTCAGTCTTAAGTAGTGATAATTAATGACTCAGTGTACAATAAACTCTTTGTCAAATAAATAAAGAAATAAATACATAAATAATTAAATAAATGTATAAATAAATAAAGAAATATTAATACCAAAAGACACATTACCTTGTGACTACACATGGGTGTATCACATTTATGTGAACTTTGTTTTTGACATAACCTTATGTGTATTTGACAGTTTAAGCACAATAAATGTAAAAGATAAGTTAGTTTAATACTCAGAGGACGTGCCGTCTGACAGCCAGCTTTCTGTGAGCGTGCTTCGGATGTGTGCGCTCAGAAAACGATAAATTAGAAGTTTAAACTGATATAGCTTTAAAACACATGCAGATAATAAACTTTTATGATGAAGAAGAACTGCAATGTCCCTGAGCATTATCCTGAAATAGATAATCAAAACCAAGTAGTCTTGTTGACTTTTGGCAGAGTATCCGATGCATGCAGGAGCTGTGAATGAAGGAAGCACTATTCTGGATAGGGGGCAGGGATCAGCAGCTCTTGCATTTAAAGACACCTGTATGAAAAGAGCATGTTTTTGCATGCACTCAAAAATGGGTATGGTCGTGGAAATTCTCAATACAAATCTGACTTCACCACTGACAATTTAAACAACTCCTAGTTGTTAATATAATACTACAGAATCTCGAGGTAATTCCCTGAATTCCTGAATACTTACAAAACAATACTTCCCTGAAGTATGGTGACGGCGTCCCGTCAAGAAGCTACTATCACTACCTCAATCACACTTTAGCTGTTACTTTTATTGTCTTTTGAGCGTAGAATCTTCTATTTCTTAACTGTGCAGCATATACCTGACAAGTTGCTCTTTGCAGAAATGGTTTTATTTACGGCCGGGAGATCACTGGTCAAAACAACTGAGTGAGTCTCAATGAATAGAAAGATACATGCACATTTAAGTCTTAGAGTTGAGTAAAAATCCATGTCATCTTCATCACTGAGATTTGTTCTAGTGATTGGTTTGTAATGATCTAAGCTAATCATATGGCTGGTCTTTGACCTGAGCATCCTTAGTCTGCATTTTATGTACATTTCATGTTGACAAAATATTTCTATCACGGTATTTACAACATGTATAATAAATGATTTGTGAGGTATTTTGAGCTGAAACTTCACATTCTGGGGACACCTGAGACTTGTATTGCATCTTGTAAAAAGGGGCCTACTAGGTACTCTTTAACCAGCTAATTAATGTCTTCAGGATTTCCAGACAGGTGTTTTGGAGCTACACTCTCCAGAACAGTGGCCCTCCCGGAGCAGAATTTTACACGTGTCCTAGGCTATATTACCTCTAGAAGAGATATTTTAGCAAGCAATATAAATGTTTAATATCACAATCAATGTAATAAGAAAATCACAATAACATAATATATTTGAGGGAGTGACCCTGTTGCTGCGTACATTACATTTAAGTGTATGATATCACAAAAGCTCTGTTTAAAATCTCATAAAAATGGCCTAAATGCTCAACATATCATCTTACTTTTAATTTTCAACCTGCTAGTAAATCACAATGTCCATCACACATGAATGATTCTAATGTGTGCTCTTTTCTTTTGGTAGGGTGATAAAGGACTTCATGATTCAGGGTGGTGATTTTGTCAATGTAAGTTTTGCTTTGTGATCCAGACAATGGAGTTGAATTTATCTTCCAGGTGTATGGCTATTGACATTTCAGAAGCTTGTTCTATTGTGAAAACAATGTGCTCTGTTTTTGCACTGACTGCCATGCATAACATCCATCTTATCAAATAAGGATGTGCTTTTATACATGGGTAAATAAGGATGTGCCCTTATATTTGCAGTGATCCAGCTTTTGTATTTGCCCTTAATACACAGGCAAACTAATCTGACATTATACCTGTATAGATGAAAGAAGTGCTGATGGATGACCTAAAAGGATTAGTTCACTTTAAAATGATAATTACCCCAAGCTTTACTCACCCTAAGCCATCCTAGGTGTATATAACTTTCTTCTTTCTGATGAACACAATCTGAGTTATATTAATACATTTCCAGATGCGTTCAAGCTTTAAAATGGCATTGAACGGGACTAACAAGTATGAAACTGAAAAAAGTGCATCCATCCAAAGTAAAACATGCTCCACACGGCTCTGGGGAGTTAATAAAGGCCTTCTGAAGGCATTTGTGTAAGAAAAATATCCATATTTAACAAGTCATAAAGTAAAATATCCAGCTTCCGCCAGACCGCCTTCCATATTCAACTTAGGAAGAAAGTGTAATGCCTCTCGCAGTTCAAAACGCATATGCTACATCCTATGCCTTCCGTATTCAACTTAAGAAAAAAAACTTAGTTACGCTTTTTTCATAAGTTGAATACGAAAGCGGTCTGGTGGAAGCTGGATATTTTACTTTATAATGTGCTCAATATGGATATTTTTCTTACAAAAACACTTCGCTTCAGAAGGCCTTTATTAACCCCCCGGAGCCGTGTTGAGTACGATTATGATGGATGGATTCACTTTCTTCAGCTTCATACTCGTTCATTGCCATTATAAAGCTTGGATGGGTCATAATATTTATATTATATAACTCTGATTGTGTTCATCAGAAAGAAGAAAGTCATATACACCTAGGATGGCTTGAGAGGGAGTAAAGCTTGGGCTTAATTTTCATTTTAAAGTGAACTAATCCTTTAAGGAATATTCCAGGGTTTTACATCCCTGGCAAGGCAAAGACTAATTCTTTTTACATTTTCACTTTATTTCTTAAATAAACAATACTAGTTTTATAGACTTGGTCTATAAAACTAGCAAGGCCAACAACAAACAGAAATAACTAGATTTATTTTATTTAGCAAAACTAAAATACCTGTAGCTCAAACATTGTAGAGTGATGCTAGCAACACCAAGGTCATGGGTTCAGTTCCCAGGGAATGCATGTACTGATAGAATGTATTGGTTAAATGCACAGTAAATCACGTTGAATAATCTGCCAAATGCTGAAATGTAATGTAAATGTATCTAGAAAAGAAAAGCTATGAAGAAAAATACAACGCACTCCCTACCTAACCCTAAAACAAGAATAAGCATTAAATACATAGACTATAGTTTCCCAAGAAGATTAATATTTACAGTATTTCCACCACATGTTTTATAATACACTTAGTCAGCACAGACAGGTGTATAGTAGACCAGTGGATTTGCCAAAAGTGTACATTTTGCATGCCTCCCTTATCCACCTTTTTCCTACGCCCCATGACAATTTGCTTGAATTATGAAAGTAACTTCTGTTAAACTACAAACAATCAGTGAAAGGTTCGCTCTATTATAACGTAATAAGCATTTTAAAAAACTGGGTACAATGAGATGACATTATTCTACTCCCCCTTCAAACATTGAACATTGAAATGTTATTTTAAAGTGTAAAAGCATTAACAAATTACTACCACAGACCCCTGAATAACCCCGATTATTTCCGCAGCAATATTACAGATGTGTTATATCACTATATGTCTGTATTATGTAACCTGTTGCCTTAATCAAAATTGTTCATTAACTGGAACATAAGTGATCTCCATCATTGTGACAGAATAAATATTGTATTTCCCTGCTTTAGAAACCAGTAAACACTGCTAATAGGGATAAGAAATAAAAGGGGAGACAATTATATTTTAAAGCATCTGTGTAAAACAAAAAACAAACCTGGAAAGAGGTTTTAAGGAGAAATATTTGGGGAGAAAAATTAGGGATTCTTAGTGCATTCCAGTGAATTATTTATGGGATATATCGTAAATTAAGTTGGGAGAGCAGACCACAAATGCTCAGTATGTGTTGTATTTTTTCATACTATTACAGTGGAATACAAAGGAAAAAAAAATAACCAGGAGGAAAAGAATGCAGCGACTGAAAAGAGCTCTTGCCATAGATATTCTTGTCATACCATGTCACATTAGAATACCAAGCATTACGTTATTCTCTTGAAGTCTGAACATGAGAACCTGAAGGAAATTTTACATCTCATTTAGTCAAACTGACAGATAAGGATTATTTTAGTCTTCTGGAGTGGAACTTCCCCAAACTGGAAGTGCCTCCCATAATCTAGAATGCAGTAGGCTTGTTAGGAAAAAGGTGGATATGACAAACCCGTTTGTGGTCTATTAATGAACTGACCAGTTGAATCAGGTGTGTTTGATTTAGGGGTGTAACGGTACGTGTATTCGTCCCGAACGGTTCACGAGGCAAATTCCAAATAGAAGTGATCATCCCCGTGCCCTGGGCAAGCGCGTGCCGTATGTAGCCGTTTGGAATGCACTTCGCAAAGGGAGCGGCATAATTTTCTTATTATCTTCAGCTGGGGTGTTCCCTTGACAACGCAGCACAGTGTCCGCTGTTTTAACGGCATAATTCTTTATTTATTTTAGCCTAACTGTTGCAAATAAAAAACATAAATTTTTTTATTTTTAAAAAAGTTTTTAAAATGTGCTATATAATATATAAAAAGTAATATATATATATATATATATATATATATATAAAACTTTTAAAAATATAAATTGTATATTTATTTATGCCGGTGCTGCGTTGTCACGGGAACATCCCAGCTCAAGATAATGAGGTCATTACTCCACTCCCTGCATTCCAAACAGCTACATACGTGGCTCACATAGTGAAGTGAAGTGAAGTGAAGTGAAGTGACATGTGGCCAAGTATGGTGACCCATACTCGGAATTTGTGCTCTGCATTTAACCCATCCAAGTGCACACACACAGCAGTGAACACACACACCGTGAACACACACCCGGAGCAGTGGGCAGCCATTGCTGCGGCGCCCGGGGAGCAGTTGGGGGTACGGTGCCTTGCTCAAGGGTCTCACCTCAGTCGTGGTATTGAGGGTGGGGAGAGCGCTGGATATTCACTCCCCTCACCGACAATCCCTGCCGGACCTGAGATTCGAACCCATGACCTTTGGGTTACAAGTCCGACTCTCTATCCATTAGGCCACGACTGCCCCCGGGATGATCACATAGGGCATAGGGATGATCACTTCCATTTGGAACTTGCCCCGTGAACCGTTTGGCAGGAATACGCGTACCGTTACACCCCTAGTTTGATTAGGGATGCATAGAAAATGTGCAGTGCTGGAGGGACTCCAGAATCAGAGTTGGGAACTACTGTATTAGACCAATCACAAGCCCATTACCGCTCCGCACACTAAAGCCCTGGGTATACTTAGTTTTTTTTTTTTTTTTTTACACATACGCTAGTGTATACAAGTGTGCCGCACAAGTCCTGAAAAGTGAAAATTGCCCCAGGTGGTTGGTCCCAGTATAGGTCATAAACCCCGCCCTCTCTGTGTAATGTAATGGGATGTGAGACAAAATACAATTTAAAACACACTTAAAATATTTTTGGGAGGAGTTTGGAGCTTTAACTTCAACTTCTACATTTCCATAACTGTTTATTTCACACCGAAATGGGTTGTTCTGCAGTAAACTATTCTGCGGGCGTGTGGGCGGGGCCTTGATATTGCGCGACTCCACTTCATGCTCACTACTGCGCCGAATCGGGTCCCGAGTTCACTACTGCGTAGACTCGGGTCTCAAATCAACACAAGATGTTAGCGCCATATTGGGACATGCGGCTTCACTTTTCTACAATGGAAGAGAATGGAGGTGCATTTTTTTTACAGTCTGTGGTGTACACACACAGTCGAACACACAGCCTTGCAAAGCATACTTCATTCGACTTGTACGCGTACACAGGCGTTCGACGCATGCGCAGTTTTGAGCAATCTCTCGCCACGAGTTACAACCCATGTAAACATTTTTGAATTCTTTCATGCTAGAGTTGTACAAATGAGGGTACTTTCTAACCTTTTTGCGCAATCTGTCTTCTATATAGGCCTCCATTGCCACAGTAGCTTGCATGCGTTCCAGTCTGTTCTGTTTGCAGTTTTTCTTTGACTACCTTGTTAATCGACACCCCCAGGGCACAGTTGCCACCTCGTGGATAAACGAATGACTGCAAAAACAATTAAATGCGCATGTGCGGTTACAAAAATCTGGTGGTGCGCACAGTACGCACGTATTCTTCTGATGATGAAATTCGCATTGCGCACTGTACGCTGACCCTCGCGTACGAGTAAAAAGTGAAGTTGGGCTTAACACAATTAGATACACAACAGCACACAAAGGAAACACCAAAACATGCAGATGGCTCCTCGCCTCCTCCCAGAGGTCTTGAAGTTGCCTTTATACTCCAGGTGCCTTGCAAAGTCATCAGCAAAGATGAATTAACTTCGGGTCCATTCCTGAGAAAGGGGGTGAGATAGGAGGAAAGGGAAAAAAACAAACAGCAGCAACCACAATGCAGCACTACGTAAAAAGTTCCGTAAATGTTTGGCTCAAATGAAAAGCATTTGTGGCATAATATTAATTATTACTGTGTCAAATTAATTTCCATACTTTCTTCAATGATCTACTGACATCATAATGCAAATTTTCTGTTCTTAAATATTTTAGTGAATTGTAAGTATGTGCAATCTTTACTAATTTTAAGTTACAAACATAATTACCTTTATATTGTTAGTAATATTTTTAGATTAACTCTTACTGGACTTTTTAAACAAAGGTTAGGCTTACTTGATTATCCATATTTTTTTAGGGAAAAAAAGGATCAAATATGATACATCAAGTTTTTGTGGAAAGTTTTTGTTCATCTCTCAGTCATCATTGCATTTCATTTTATGTTTTTCCCCCACAATAAAAAAAAAAACTACAGAACTTTGGTCATAAAACTAAGCATTTAAATATCATTATTTGGAGATATAGAGTAATAACTGATATTTTTATGCATTTTTTTGTAAATGGTCTGCTAAACTGTTATAAAGATCTTATTGATTTACATGACTTTTATCAGAAATTAATCTTACTTTTCAGCCTTATAAATATCAGCAGCTGCACTAAATTGCATATTTTTGCTCAATTTGAGCCTTTGAATAAATAATGTTTTTTTCCCTCCTTGATTATAAGCTCCATATTCTCCTATATCATACTATAGGAGTCATAAAAGCCTGATGTATCAAATATGATAATAAACAAAAACACATATGCAATGTCTTTGACTGTTTTAATAAAGTGGTGATTTAAAAAAAAGCCTACAGAAAGTACAGCTCATTGCCTGTCTCTTTATCTGCCTCTAGTGGTCATAGGGCCCTATTGCAGACACAACAGCTCCTCCCAGCTATCTTGACATGCAGTTCTTTAGAGTTTATTAAGTGATTCAGATTTTCTGAGTGTGAATGGTTTTAAATGCTATATTCTTGCACATCAGGGTGATGGCACTGGCATCTGCAGTATCTACAGGGGACCATTTGCAGATGAGAACTTCAGAATGAAACACTCTGGCCCAGGACTCCTGTCACTGGTAAAGCTTCTCTACACACTGGCACTGTATAGAAACTCTTTTACAGTATGCTTTATGATAGCATATCAGCAGTGTTAGATAAGTGCTTAAATTCTGTTTAAGTTGACTCTCGGTCACAGAGTACTGTTATAATGTAAAAGTGGCCCAAAGCTTATACTGTGCATCTTGTGCGGAATATTTTCGATTTCCCTTTTCACTCAAAAATCTAACAGGAAAGAAGAAACCTATTTTAAGAACAAATCATTTTTCATATTACAAAAAAAAAATAATCTGAAGACTATATAGGCAGATTGAATATAAAGCCAAGTTAATGTAACTTTAGAATTTATTTCTCATTTTCCTGGCCTGACAGCCCCAATTTCTTACAGACATGCAGAAATTATTTTAAAAATGACTGACAAGACATTTAGCATTTGAGAGGTCAGGCAAACATACAGTATAAGTATATATTGATATTAAAGGATAAAACACATTCCATCTTCCCTTCTCTGCTGTTTAATGGGACATTAATTTTTTTTTCTTCTTTATCTTTTTTCCTGACAGGCCAACAGCGGACCAGGAACAAATGGCTGTCAGTTTTTTATTACCTGCACAAAGTGTGACTGGTTGGATGGGAAGCATGTGGTATTTGGTAAATCAGAAAAATCCTGTATTGATCCTGTACTGAGAGAACTCAATCACTGGTTACATCATTAACTGTTTGGGGTTTTCCTTACAGGAAAAGTGGTGGATGGTTTGCTTGTCATGAGAAAAATTGAGGTGAGACAAAGTTTTGTTAATTTCAAAATATTTTCAATCTTCATAATTCTTTCAAAGGAATTTGTTATTGATAATAGTGTGGCAAGTTGGAAATCTGTTGTGCTTAATGTATATGAAGAAATAGGATATTTGTCAACACTTGCCTTAGACTAGAGTTTGAGAGAATTCCTTGTCGTGATTTATGAGACTTTATACTTAAATGGTTTGAGTGTTCAACCAAGAAAATATTCAAGGAATTATTCCTGAAAATATTCACTTAAAAGCATCCTGCTGACTCTTAAAATAAAATAATAATAAAAAACTACCTCCAATGTTATTTCAATTTCTTAATCCCTCCTTGTTCTAGCTTGTGCGATTCTGGGCTGCGTTTCCCAAAAGCATTGTGAGCCCAAGTTGATCGTGAAGACCATTGCCACCAATGTTTTCTACGGTCAACTTAGCTCACAATGCTTTTGGGAAACGCAAAAGTGATACTAGCACTTCTCATGTTATTGCCTTCTTAAAGGGATGGTTCACCCATAAATGAAAATTCTGTCATCATTTATTTACCCTCAAGTTGTTCCAAACCTGTATAAATGTCTTTATTCTGCTGAACACAAAAGAAGATATTTTGAAGAATATGGGTAACCAAACAGTTGTTGGGCCCCATTGACTTAAAAAATACTATGGAAATCAGTGGGGCCCATCAACTGTTTGGTTACCGACATTCTTCAAAATATCTTCCTTTGTGTTCAGCAGAAGAAAGAAACTCATACAGGTTTAGAACAGGTTTTTGAACTATCCCTTTAAGGTGAAAAAAAACTATGGAAATCAGTGGAGCCCATCAACTGTTTGGTTACGACATTCTTCAAAATATCTTCCTTTGTGTTCAGCAGAAGAAAGAAACTCATACAGGTTTAGAACAGGTTTTTGAACTATCCCTTTAAGGTGAATCACTTGTATTCCTCATTCTTAAAGGAACACTCCACTTTTTTTGAAAATAGGCTCATTTTAGCATCTCGCTCAAAAATGACCAAAGAGTTTCGATATTTTTCCTATTTAAAACTTGACACTTCTGTAGTTACATCGTGTACCAAGACCGACGGAAAATGAAAAGTTGCGATTTTCTAGGCCGATAAGGCTAGGAACTGTACTCTTATTCTGGCGTAATAATCAAGGAACTTTTATGCAGCGTCTCTCACAAATGTCTCCATGGTTGCAAGGCACGCTCCCTTGTGCAAGCAGGGGGTCACAAGCACTGCGTAATATCATTGCGCCTGCTGCACCCATGGTACGGCAGCAAAGTTCCTTGATTATTACGCCGGAATGAGAGTATAGTTCCTATAAGTGAGTGAAGTGAAGTGACATGTGGCCAAGTATGGTGACCCATACTCGGAATTTGTGCTCTGCATTTAACCCATCCAAGTGCACACACACAGCAGTGAACACACACACCGTGAACACACACCCGGAGCAGTGGGCAGCCATTGCTGCGGCGCCCGGGGAGCAGTTAGGGGTACGGTGCCTTGCTCAAGGGTCTCACCTCAGTCGTGGTATTGAGGGTGGGGAGAGCGCTGGATATTCACTCCCCTCACCGACAATCCCTGCCGGACCTGAGATTCGAACCCATGACCTTTGGGTTACAAGTCCGACTCTCTATCCATTAGGCCACGACTGCCCCATATAAGCCATATCGGCCTAGAAAATCGCAACTTTTCATTTCCGTCGGTCTTAGTACACAATGTAACTACAGAAGAATCAAGTTTTAAATAGGAAAAATATCGAAACACTTTGGTAATTTTTGAGCGAGATGCTAATGGTCTAATCAGATTCAATGAACTATGCTAAGCTATGCTAAAAGTGGTACCACCAGACCCGGAGATCATCTGAATGGATTCGAAAATGGTAAAACTGAACTGTTTAACTCTGGGGGAGTTGGAAAATTAGCCTATATTCAAAAAAAGTGGAGTGTTCCTTTATGTTGCTTCGGATAAAAGTGTCTGCCAATATTATATATTCAAATATTTAAAAAATAAAGTAAGATACATAGACCTGGCACCTGAGTGTTTTTTGTGACATTAATCTTATTTCTTTACAAATCTTCCATACAGAATGTACCAACAGGACCCAACAACAAGCCCAAGCTGCCCATTGTCATTGCCCAGTGTGGAGAAATGTGATATCTGATATATTTTATACTGTTGCACATCAGAAAAGACACATGACCTTTGCTTCCAAGTAAATAGACAAGCCATTTTGGATGACTTATCAACTATTCATCATCTCCATTGCAAATCACATCATTTTGAAACTTTTTGTAATAATTTTGTAAAAACTGATTATTTGTGAAAAATTCTTGGTTGAACAAGGTTTTAGTTTTATTTTGTACAATGTTAATTACAGCAGAATTGAATATTAGAGCTCGTCACTGTTTCAGAGCCTATTTCATGATTAGCTCATCTGTCACTTGCAAATGTCCATAAAAGACAAACTTGAAATTCAAGATAGAAGCATGTATTCTTTGTACATTCTGAAGGACAAGACTTTTTATTTTTGATCAGCCTTTTGAAATGTCCTTGTTAAGCCTTGTTGAGGGTTTTCTTAACCTTAAATAAATTTTGAACCATTGTTTTTTAAAGCTTGGAACATTCTTTTTCATTTCAAATTCAGAGAGAATTGAAATCAAGACATTTCCTGAATCATCAAGGTCTTTTGAGGTTTATGATACTAAACCAACACCTTAAAGGGCACGTCACTCAATGCAAATTCCTTATGAGTGTACTCCCTTTGTCTTTTTATTGCTACTTACCCTAACCCACATCCTAACCCAGAAACCCCTTCCCCCATCTCTTGGACTGTGTCCCACGCACACAAAAGGGCTCTTTCAGCTGAAGTGCAGGAAGAGTTTGGGCTCGGTGGGAGGCTTCTGGGGTCAATGTTAAAGACTGTCTTTGTGTGGGACAACACGGCCGGGCCATTAACAATAAAATCACACTTCAACCAGGTCTCTTCAACAGTGCCAAAAACATATTTACATGACAAAAGGGAAGGGGGTAGTTTGGGTCTGTCTCACAACTAGCCAGGGTCTGTCTCATCTATGGTCGTTGAGTACTCCCTTTATAATGCTGTGGGAGAAGTCAATGATAGGATTTATCTCAAAAACAAATCATCCTTATGTTGAAACCATGGATTCATTCGGATTCAAAATCTCTCTCTGATGAATAAAGCTATCCATACCTGCTTTATTTTTGTTCCTTGTTGGTTTGGTGTCTGTTAAATATTTTGAACGTGAGAGATGACTGCTGGAGAGATGAACTGTTTTGACGGTATAAAATGAAGACATTTAGGTATAAATGGGATTTTAATGACACAGCTTTCTATTTACATATATACACCAATTCCCAAAACTGCTTTCTCCCTCTTTCCCAATATCAAACATTGTGTATTTCCGAAGCATTGATTAAACATACAGCAAACAAATAACAATAAAATAGTATTGCAGTAGAGTGCTAAGTGATTTATAAAATAAGATAGATATATATAACAAATATATATAATATATAGCTTATTTTATGTAGATTGATCAATTTTGTACTTTATTCAAAAGAGCTTTGTTGGCATGACACGGGAAAAATGGCTAAAATGTACATTTTGTTCATGATCTGGTCAGTATTTTCTTTATGTATGGGTTATTATTCATATATGTATCTGCCAGAATGTCTGAAAGGTTAAATGGGGACTTAAATTCTGGGCCGTGATAATTTTATATCTAACCAATCATGGCCAGACTTAATGTTATTCCCATATGATTGACAGTAAATGTATCCAATGCGCGTCGGTAAAATAATTGACGTTGCCAGATCACAAGTTAGCCGACCAATTGAATTGAGGAATGGGTGGAGAGATGTGACAGAATATCGTCCGGCATCTTTACTCAGTCCGTCCAGTTCGATCGGCAACGGGAGCGGAGAAAGGAAAGCGGAGAGCCCGAAGGCAGCAGCCCCCACCACCGCCGGCCCAGGTTACCATCTAGCACCGGGAAAACACACTAGAGAGCCACCGCCGGCTTTACCAACAAGAAAACAACATGAGCAGCGAGGCCGAAACACAGCAGCCGCCGCAGCCTGCCGCCGACGTGGAGAGCCCGTCCAGCCCGGCAGCCGCAGCTACCGCGGGGGATAAGAAGGTCATCGGTAAGCCTGTCAACAAAACCGTAGCTCCTTGGCCTACAGTATTCGTTACTTCAAAAGAATATATTATTTAATGCGTCGGCGCTTCAAGGTTTACTATACATTTATATTAACCGATTTTACGGTGAGCGTGTGGCGACTGTATGGAGTCGTTATTCAGACACCAACTTAATATTATTGCCGTATCCCCGTGACTACATGTCTAGTTTTTTATATGGAGTTGTCAGTTTATTTCATACATATTAGGATGTATACGTTATAGTTCAAACTTGAGACGTTAAACGGTCTCAGTCAGTTTAAATGTTCGCTCGCGTGCCGCGTTCCATCACATCCGCGTGTGAATTGAAAACCGCCATGACGCGTGCTCAAGCCCGCGGCCTACTTCAGTGAACACAACGCGGTTTTCATTTTTAGAACTACTATCGCGATAGAGCCACTTATTATTTACTGCACCAGAAACCCCGTATTATTGTATTGTGAAAAATAAATATTTGTTTACTAATAAGGTTGTCGATGTTGACTATCCATGAAACGGATCCTTGAGCTTGGCCTTGATCGTGACATGATGACCCAGATCATTATTAGCTATTCGTATTAAACACACACTCTCCAATTACGCGAGTCCAACTGTCGTGATCAGTGTGAACCGCGTCGGTTTTAAATCTAATCGCATACTTTGAGGGCTGGCTTCTTTGGTAAGCGAATGTAAGCCAGGTTAAGCGCTCGCTCTCTTTCCCTTTGTTCGTGTGGAGCGTTTAACGCGTCGTGCATACGTGTCCTCGTCTCTATTAACACCATCAACGCCGTCTCCGGTAGATCCCATCATTTGACAGACGATTTATTATATAGATTACGTTACGGTCGTATAGATAAAGATAATCTATATCAGTCACGCCACCCTAGATATAAAATGTCCGCCATAGTTTTTGGATGATGGACGCTTCTTTTGTCTGATCTGCTGCTACAAACCCAGAGCGCTTCGGACGTTTAACTCGAAACGCTAATTACCTTTCAATCTAGATCTAAACATATAACGTTAGATGTAAATTCTCGTAGTGCTTATCGTGTCCTGTAGTGAGGATGGAGAATCGGGACTGTTTGGCTTCGATCCGGCCACATGGCTTAGGCTAGTGTGCTAACTGCAGTTAGCATCTCAACATCATCATCACTTCCTACTTCAACACCACATTGGACAAATGAATGTGCTTATTAATATACTGCAGTGTAAATCTATTGAACCAACACCAGGTCCTCTTTCACCCCGGGGTCTACGTTTTTAATGGCCATTTAAAAAAAAATGTTTTGTATTGTAACAGTTTCGTGACAATAAGGTGCAATTTCTTTCTCCAAGTTTCTTTGTAATTCCTTTTATCATCAGTGGTGATTCTTATTACTTTAATACAATAACTTTTTATGGTATTAAATATTTTTATGAAATATGATTATAAAAATGTCTCAAAGCAAATCCAACAAGTTCATAACAATGGATTTTTTTTAATGCAAAATGTTCATTTATATGACTGATAGAGCTAGGGGGAATCTCACAAACCCTTTTTCCAGTCTCATGCAACATTTTTGGCATCAGCAATTTTTTAAACCAGGGGTTTTCAATCTTTTAAATGCCCCCACCTCCAATTTGTGATGGACTCCCATCCAAAAATTTAAAAGGCAGCCATTTATTTTCATGTGTAAAGACAATTTATACTGTGAAAATTGGGGGGACCCGGACCCCAGATTGAAAACCCCTGTTTTAAACGATTTGTAATGTCTTGACTGAAGCTTAATTTTCTTCATTCTGTAATTGGCCTTTCAGTCATCATAACATGAATAAGAGGTTAATAATCTGAACTCTGTGGGTCAGGGCCTTTCATGGTGATGGAGGTTTTTCTGATAAGAGCAGCTGCCTTTGCATCACAGTCTATTAAAAGCACCACAGTTGGAGGTTATAAATAGGACACAAAATGAACTCAACTCGCCAAGAGTGGCTTTTAAATGGCTTTGCTGGTTAAATGCATCTCTTTCTATCAACAGTTATAACTTGATTCATGATAGTAGTGTTGGATATATCTTAATCTGTTTGTGGTTTTCTTTTCTCTTTGAAGCAACAAAAGTCCTGGGGACAGTTAAATGGTTCAATGTAAGGAATGGCTACGGTTTCATCAACAGGTAAATAACATTCAGCCTCTAAAGACTCTCTCTAATATAATATGTGGGTCAGGGAACATCCGCAATCCTATTACAGCCTTTATGTGCTTATAAAGCTAGACCTGACTTGCACTAGCACGCTATTATTTATTCAAATATTTAAATTGCTCTTCAACATTTCATGCTTGTTTATTCTCCATCTGTCCTCAGTTATTAACATTTGTCTCTCTGAACTTTTGCAGGAATGACACAAAGGAAGATGTCTTTGTTCACCAGGTAATTATTTGCTCTGATTGTCATCATTGACATACTAAGTTGGTTTTGAGGGACGATATGTTTTCTGATTGCTTTTGATTTGTATCCAGACTGCCATTAAGAAGAACAACCCAAGGAAATATCTTCGTAGCGTTGGGGATGGAGAGACTGTGGAGTTTGACGTCGTAGAAGGGGAGAAGGTGAGCTCAAGTTTTCAGTCTTTGTTGATTTAGAGTGTCACCAAAATACTGAACTTTATAGTTCCACACATAATGGTAAACATTAGGGTACAGATTTAAATCAATTCAGTTTAAAATGCTATCAGCTAAATTTTGAATAATAATAATGATTTTTTTTTCTTCTATACACTAACAATCAAGAGTTTGCTTTAAAGATACCCAAAATCTATATTCATTTTGATCTAAAGCCTTCAATGAAAATTGGTTTTGGATTCAGATATTTCCTGAATTTCTTTAGAATATTAATTTTAATACATGTGAACTTCTTAAGAAGCTTGTTGAAAGAATGTGGTGAGTCTAGATGGGCAACTTTAAAGAGAGGTTTTTTTTTTTTTTTTTTTTTTTTGGACAACGTCACTACTTAATTCCAATACATCTTCATAGTTTGACTTTTAGTCTAAAATAATGGAAGTGTTAATAAAAATGAACAATTTTGACAATGTATAGTTATGACAGTAGGATTACTTCCTCAAAAGTGCTAAAAGGGTTCTTTGTGAATCCAGAATAAAAAAGGTTAATTTCCCTACCTAAACTGTATGAAGGAGATATTGATTAAGTATCACATTTCTGCCCAGACTACAGTACATCAGCCTTTTCAGACTGACTTACAGGAAATGTATCCATTCTGCATCCATTATCCAAACTAAATGTGTGTCTATTGAATTAGCAGACATGTGATATACATTTTGTCTTCATTCTATCAGGGTGCTGAGGCAGCCAATGTTACCGGCCCGGGTGGCGTCCCTGTGCAGGGTAGCAAGTATGCGGCTGACAGGAACCGATACAGGCGGTACCCACGCAGGAGGGCCCCCCCTCGCGACTACCAGGAAAACTATCAGAGTGATGGCGAGGGAGAGGTACGGGAGAAGAGAGAAGGGGGAGAAAACGCCCCCGAGGGTGAGATGCAGCAACAGCAGCGTAGACCCACCTACCCCGGCAGAAGGCGCTACCCACCATACTTTGTGCGGAGACGTTATGGCAGACGTCCTCCCTACTCCAACACACCCCAGAGAGGGGACATGACAGAGGTAAGCCGACAAAGAAAAATTACTTGAAGACAAACATGACTTAACATGCCTAGACCGCCAAAGTTAAATTCTGCAATAATTTCTTCTCTAGCTTGTCTCTACACAAACATATTAAATCAGTTTTTTTCTTTTAATCAGTGAATTTGAATATACTTTTGAATCAATATTGTTGCAAGCTCTTTGACTGAGAGATGCTGTTCTTGGCCTCTAGGGTGGGGAAGTTGATGAGAGCCAAGGTGGTCCAGACCAAGGCAACAAACCAATGAGGCAGAACTACTACAGAGGCTTCCGACCAAGGTTCAGACCAAGGTTTGCATGTTGTGTTTGCAGACGTGAGGCTGCAGCAATTGTGAGAAGTCAGAATTGTGAGGTATAAACTAGCAATTGTGAGTTTATATCTTGCAATTCTGAGAAAAAAAGTCAGAATTTTGACATTTTCTTGCAATTTTGAGGGGAAGAAAAAGGTAGAACTTGCGTTTGCAAATTTTAATTTATGTGCCCTTCTAATCTTTATTCAAAATAACTTCCCCTCCCACTTGCAATGACTTCTGATGACATGTTTTCTGCCATGATGGCTGAACAACCTGTCATTCACATGAGATCAACCAAAAACAAACCACATTGATTCGATTCAATTCATCGTGGACAGAAGTCCCACTCTACT
>RJVU01028295.1:259576-291105 GCA_003731715.1 Anabarilius grahami | reverse complement strand
TGGTTCTCTTTACTTGTTCGACAAACAGTTTCATACGTCACAATAGCAAGGACCCCTGTTTCACGACTTTAAATCTCCTAAATCAGGGTTCCTCAAATCCGCTCTAATCAAAAACACCTGAGCAAGCTGATCAAGGTCTTCAGAGTTAATGGAAAACTGCAGATAGCAAGTTTGATCTGGGTTTGAGTTCATCTCTCTGTAGGGCTGGATTTGAAGAACCCTGTCCTCAATACTCTTTTGATAAGTTTTGATTAAGTTTTTTTTTTTTTTTTTGACTCCTGAAGTATGAGTGACATAAGTATCATTTCAAACTTAATTAGCAAAAATGTAGTTTGGTAACTTTGGTCCATTTCTGTGAATGTTCAAACTGTCTGATTCAAAGAATTCATTTAAAAGGTCATCACTCAAATGTTTGCTCACGTCTGCATGGCATTATGCATATTAAAATTGTTTAGTAATGAACAGCATTTTATGTAATTATTTTTCTATGTTGTTGATATACAATATCAAAGATGCACGATATACTGGCTTTTTGGTTTCTGCTTGCATTCAATGGTTTTTATTTATTTATTTTTACTTTTTTGTGAAATTCAGCTGCAAGCCCTAGCATAAATTAATGCTGCCTTCACATGAGTTTCGTAGTGGGAGATTGGACATGAATGCCCTCAAGTCATATTTACTTCTGGGAAACTCTGAGATAAGTTTGAGTTGGGTGGGCCATAAACTTTAAACATGGTGCAGGGGAGAATTACTCCTGTGACTGACTGACCTTTTTTTTTTTTTTTCTTTCACAACAGCTTGTCTTTCATATGTAAATATGACATATTTTAATATTTACATTTGACTAACCATTTGAAGCATATTGTGTTTTATAAACTGCAAAAATAACGTTAATTTCTAGAAATGTTAAGCTATCTAGATTAGGGTTGGGTATCGTTTGAATTTGAACAATTCCGATTCCAATTCCGATTCCTTGTTTCGATTCCGGTTCCTAACGATTCTCGATTCCGATTCTTTTAAGAGGCAGGGTCAAAAAAAGTTTAGGATATTTTAAATGAGCTAGCTAACCAACGGTCTTTCTGGAAGGAAATAGTCTGACCTTCTCCATCAATTTTAATTCTATGAAATTTTTACTTTTTATGAACTTTACTATGAATTTCTCACAGGGCTGTTTTCAACTACAATTTAAATATCAAATCTATGAACTTGAATATAAATATTATAAATTATGAACATATTTTCACAGGGGTACACTTTCCTCAAGAGAGCTTTATTTTTGAAAACCATGAAAACACATTTACACATGAGTGTATGATGCTGCAGGTACTTGAACATGTTACCGTGCTCCCACTGATGGGCTAACCTGGTGCAGAATAGCAAATAAACAATAAGAAACAACTTGTAAAACCCAGTCCAGATTAGCAGCAGGTACAGTATAAAATCAGAAACAGTTCTTGTTTAGGAAAATGATCATATCTGCCTTCTCATGCAGGATGCGTGAACTTCGGTAAAGTTGGTTTTATATTCGCACATTCGGACTTTGATAAATTCAGACTTTCCAATAAATGTGCAATAAATTAATGTTTGCGAATTTTAAGCAGCGACATGATATTGACAACCAACGATTGTCAACTTACAACATTTTTCACAGTCGATCAAAATAGGCAAGTATTGTTTTAATGGCATATTTACTTGTGAATGTCCACTGAATGTCAAATGTAGTGTGATTAACAAAGCTATTGAATACGGATGCCCGAATGTGCGAATATAAAACCAACTTTACCGAAGTCATGAACTCGGAGGTGCTTTATCATGTTCGACGTGCACACTCCTATGCACGAAACAATCTTGCCGCAAATGTTGCATTTTGGCGAGATTTCGTTCTGTTTAAAAAAAGTGAAGCCACACTTTGGACCGCCGACGCACGCTATCCATGTTCGACTCGCTCGGTTATGCCAACACTTCCGATGGACGCTTCTTCGTTGGTGTTCAGCGGTTTCTTCTTCCAGTCGGCGAACTGTGAATCGAAACTAGGAATCGAAACTAGGAATCGAAATTTAAACTTTTGAACGATTCCGGGAAAATCGAAAAGCTAGTCCCGGTTCCAATCGATACTCGATACTCGATACCCAAGCCTAATCTAGATAGTGCTGTGAATGTTTATATGGTTGTGATTATTTAAAAATTTATTTAAAACTGAATATCTCCAGTACATTTTGGCTTAAGAAATAGGCAAGAATAAACTTGGTGTCTTCCATGATACCAATTATTTCCAACAACAAAGCACCTGAACGTGACAAGCTCATAATCATGAGTTGAAAGTAGGAAATTTTCCGATAGCATGCGAAGGCAGCATCTGTAGTCAAGCATGACTAATTTCTGGGGCTAGTTGCATAAACTGCTAAGACTAGTCTTACTAGTCGTGGTTTTTTTTTTTTTTTTTCCTCCCCTTTAAGACCGTTTAACTTTTTCAAGTCAGACACATGAAAACGTAGATTGATCTAATTTGATAGTGAAAAGTACGACTGATTACCCCCTAACTAACTGTTAGTTGGTCATACGAGTTCTTAATACAGTCTTAACATAATGGCTATGTTTATGCAACTGGTCCCTTTTAATGGCTAATTTTTGGATTTGTACCTCTGAGAGCTTCTGAAGGATCTTCTACTGCATCTTTCTTTTGTGGTCATTTCTCTTATTTGATCCTTTTGATTTGTTGAATCTTTCAAGTTTGTGTAATTAAAAGTGCATTAGATCCTCATTGTACACCAAGTTCTCAGCGTCACCATGCATCTGTCCCATAGGGGTCCCCCACGTCCCCGGCCAGTGCGGGAAGGGGAGGAGGATAAGGAGAACCAGAGCGAGAGTGGCCAGAACCAGGAACCCCGTCAGCGCCGCTACCGCCGCAACTTCAACTACCGCCGCAGACGGCCCCAGACAACCAAGCCTCAGGACGGCAAGGACAGCAAGGCAGCCGATGCATCAGCCGACAAATCAGCCGCTCCCGAAGCCGAACAGGGCGGAGCAGATTAACCGGCTTGAACATCTAGACCATCCGGCCGGGTGGGTGCTAGTGCTTCAGATGAGAAGTTACTGCATGTAAATGAACATACTTGTTTATCAAGTATGTTGTTGACTGTAGCGCTCTTTCTTAGGGTTTCATCCTGTAGTTGTTTTCTTGCAGTCTTTGGGCAGCTTTTCTTTGTTTTTTTTTTAGTAAATAACATGAAACCTGTGAAGAACATGTTCATGCCACATTTAACTCAAATAAAAAAATAATAATTTTGCTTTAAGAATCTTTTTTTTTTTTTTTGGGAGCATTGATTTCTTTTGCATTGCCATTATTTTCATGACAATTAAGCACATTTTCACCCAGAATTTGTCATTCCTTGTGTAATGTTCTTTTATATATATTTACATCACTAATGTTTTACTGCATTTTGATGCTGATTACAAAATGTGTAATTTTACTGGACAAGTGCTTGATTGTCATGAAAATGTCATTGTTGTAAATGAACTTGTTTTTAAAAATAGCCTTCAATTTATGTACGTTTGTGTGACTAGGATGTTTTCACGAGATTCCACTTGATCAGATTTGCATTGTTTCATTAGTGTCATAATTATATGTGGCAGTAGAATGGGTGGGGTGGGTCTGTACATAATGGATGGTGGTTCAGCTTCAGTTTGCACTTTTCATTGATGGAAGGCTAGATGATAATGCAGTGGATTTGAATTAGCAGACTGTCTGCTCTGTCCTGGCAAACACTCATAGCAACTTCTAAAATCTGTCAATCAGTAGCATAAGCATGCTAATCTTTTTTTTTTGTGTTTGTGTGTTTGCCTTTTGCAGTTTTGTCAAGAAGAAACATCCAAGATCTGAGCAATAAGAAACGGATATGATCGTCTAAGCTTGCAAAAATGCATTTCGACCAGATTACCACCGATTGCCTGCAGACTCTATGCAGACCTGTTTTCTTTTCCATTATTTTTATGTGACAGCTAAAAAGTTTTGGGGAAACAGCAGATGTTTTTCTAAATCGGTCTTAAGTTTTTACACCAAATGGTTTTTAAAAGTAATTTGATATCTGGTCAGTTTGACATTTTTAAATAACTTTTTATGTATCCAACATGAATTTTAACAAAGGCAAGCTGAAATAAAACCAGAAACAGTTCCTCTAGTACGAGTGGTGTTTGTTAACTAACAGTTCATGAGTTCTCCTGACAGTGTTCTAATTCACATTAATAGCACTTTCGACACTGTTTACAGAGACACTAATGGTTTCCATAGAAGTACAGTATGTTCCACGCTGTAGTTTGAGACTTCATTCAGACATCAGTCTCCTTGCGTAGTCGTTCCATACGCTGTATGTTGTTCTCCATAGCAGTGCGGTTAGTGATCTGAGTGGCACAGTTAGCAGGAAACCAGCCCCTCTCGCCATCTCTCATCCGTTCTCCATGACACCAACCTACAACAACACAGCCAATCACACATTCACTTAATTGTTCTATATGTACACGCAATCATTTGGTAAACTATCCAAAACAACACACAAATAAAAAGCATTAGAGTTGCTGTGGAAACACTTAATTGAGTTTTGAATCATGTGAACAGCTGAGCTGTCATCTTATTCTCTTCTGACACGACGTGAAAGTAGTGTTATAGGGAGGATGGTTAAATGGTCTGGCTTGGTACATTTCTGAAATGGTGTGTGATTGAAGTGATAATAAAGAAAACCACCATGCTTACCGTCCACTTCCTGTAAAACGATGACTACTTCCGCCTGCTGCAGGCTCAGCTCATCTGGTGCTTTTGGCATATAGGCTTTAGTAGCTTCATATTGAGGCAGGTCTTGAAACCCCCAAACAGAATCAAGTGTCAGAAAAGTAATATATGTTAACATGACAAGCTTGATCAAAAAGTGGTTTCCAAACTGAATTGTGTGCAAAAATGAAGTTACAAGGCTGTTTTAATGACAAATTACATTCAATGATCAGACTCACCATCATCAATGCTGTTGCCTTGTTTGACATCACTGAGTGCTGTGACCCATCGAGCTCTGTCCAGCCTACAAAACATTTCAGAGCAATAATCCATCAAATCAATCAATCAATCACTTAGATTGTAAGTAAATATGGCAAAAACACAAAATATTGAGGTGTAATATTTAAAATTGACTTTAAGCAGGACTACTGTAATGTTATATAAAATAATCTTTATCAGTATAATTACTTGGTTTATATGTTTTTGAAAAATGTATTAGCAGATAGCTTTAGACACTTTACTTACTGAGTGATATTACATTAGTTTTATGTTACGTTAAACCCTACAAGGCCTGCTGTGTCCTATTTGAAGATTCCAAATGATCAACATATTAAAAACTTTGCAGAAAAACCTATTGCACACAGTTTACTACATGCTAAAAAAAAAATAAAAAATCAGACAAAGCAAGTAAAAGGCCTTTTAATACAGTTTTAAAAATGTTCCCTTCAGGTTGTGGTACACGTGTCTGTAAACCAAATATGATGCATCAAGCTTTTGAGGAATATTTATTTGTATATCTCTACATCATTGCTTTATGAAAACTATAGAGCATTGATCATAAAAGTAAGCATTTAAATATAATCTTAGTAAGACATTGGGAGTTATAAAGTAATATTTATATGCATTTTATGTATGTAGTCTGCCTTACTGTTATAAAGATCTCATTGATTTACATTACAAGCTATCAGAATTTCGTCTTACTTTATGGCCATATAAATATCAGCAACTTCACAAAATTGCATATTTTTGCTCAGTTTCAGCCACTGTTTTTTTTTTCCCCTCAAATATGAGATACATATTCTTCTATACCCCCACTATGAGCCATAAAAGTCTTATTTATCAAATTAAAAACACATGCAGACTTATTTTTTACATTTTGTTTAAAGATTCAACAACTCTTCTTTTCAAAAATATTACATTTTAATTATTTCATATTTCAGGCTTCACAGGGTTAAGTATGTTGATGTTTAAGCAACATTTCACATATGGCTTTCCAATCGAAATGATTTTAACATTTATTGTGCTACTCTATTTACATCCAAGTGAATGGTAACTATTTTCTCCTGAAGAAAATCAAGGGTTAAAATTATTTATGCCATAAATGCTGTTGATGCTGGTGGTGAACCCAAACATTCCTTTAAATCTTATGTGGAAAAAAATAGCTCCACCTGCTGACAGTAGCTATGTTTAATCCAAAGTTGCGAAATTAAAGGGTTAGTTCACCAAAAAATGAAAATAATGTCATTTATTACTCACCCTCATGTCATTCCACACCCGTAAGACCTTCGTTCATCTTAAGAACACAAATTAAGATATTTTTTATTAAATCCGATGGCTCAGTGTGGCCTGCATAGACAGCAATGGTACTTCCTCTCTCAAGATCCATAAAAGTACTAAAAACATATTTAAATCAGTTCATGTGAGTTCAGTGGTTCTACCTTAATATTATAAAGTTACAAGAATATTTTTTGTGTGCCAAAAACCCCCCGACTTTTTCACAATATCTAGTGATGGCCAATTTCAAAACACCGATTCGACTCAAAAGATTCATAACGCTCTGAAGCAGTGATTCGGATCACGTATCAAACCGCCAAACTGCTAAAAATAACTTTGGTGCTCCAAACCACTGATTTGATTCGTAAAGCTCCAAAGCTTCATGAAGCAGTGTTTTGAAATCGGCCATCACTAGATATTGTTAAAAACTCGTTATTTTGTTTTTTTGGGGCACAAAAAATATTTTCGTCGCTTTATAATATTAAGGTAGAACCACTGAACTCACATGAACTGATTTAAATTGGAACCTTTATGGAAGTACCATTACTGTCTATGCAGGCCTCGCTGAGCCATCGGATTTAATCAAAAATATTTAAATTTGTGTTCCGAAGATGAACAAAGGTCTTACAGGTGTGGAACGACATGAGAGTGAGTAATAAATGACATCATTTTCATTTTTGGGTGAACTAACCTTTTAACTTGTCCGCAAAACTAGAACATTGCATAAAGCATCTGTGAATAAAGCACCATTTCCACCCCATGTGTTCAAGAGAGGCTGTTGAGGCATAAAGGGATTCATCTGGTAAATGTGTTTCCATCATAGTTTGCTTGTGTCTAATTATCAAATAAAAAAAGTATGTGCCTCAGTTGAGCGCATTTCTAGAATTTATGCGCATCTTTGTGTTTCCAGCGTTTTTTATTTGATATCCCAAATTTTGCAAAAAAATAGGTGGATGGAAACATAGCTATTGAAAACTTACTTGCTTTCTGCAACAAGTATCATCTGTTCACAACGGCCTTCGCTGTTGGGATTCATCTGCAGCTTCAGATTGAGTTTGGAGTCTGTCATTTCCTCTTCCATCTCCACCTTCTCCACAGTGGCATAGTCCAACACAACATAACTCTCCTCACTAGATAAAAAGGCAGTGTTAGTGACATACTAGTGCCATCTAACCCTTGCATCCCTTAATATCACTTCTAACACATAATGACAAAGCAAATAAAGGGTTAGTTCACCCAGAAATGAAAATTCTGTCATTTACTCACCCTATTGTCGGTCCAAACCCATAGCACTTTGCTTAATCTTGGAAACACAAATTAAGATATTTTTAAATGAAACCTGAGAGGTTTCTGTCCCTTCATTGAAATTCCAGGTAACCAGAACTTTGAAGATCCAATATGGTCGTAAAGACAATGTAAATCCATGAATTGAATGGATTAATCAAAGTCTTATGAAGAGATGTACGATAGCTTTCTACGATGAACAGATTTAATTTAGGCTTTTATTTATATATAAAAAAAACACACATATAGCACATCACATTAGGTGAACACGGAAGCTTGAGTGCATCAGGAGCAAACCTCATTGGTTCTTGCGCATCATGCATGCACGTTTGAGTTTGAGCCATGTTTACCATATGTGATGCAATATTTATGTGGGTTGATCATTGTTTACATGTAAATAAAAGACTAAATTCAATCTGCTCATCATATAAACAGGGTCGCTGCACATTTTTTAAAGTAAATTTTAAGGCTTTTTAAGAAATAAAAATTAATACTGCACATTAGAGGTGTGCAATATAGACAAAAATGCAAATCTCAATATTTTCAAAGATTTTGTTGGTAATAATTAGATGATATTTTGCTGAGTGTGTTTTTGTGCTGATACCATGGCTAGTTTAGGCCTGTTGTGGGCAGCTGTCTCATAAAGACATTCATATTATTCATATTCTATGCAGTGGTCAGTTCACAGAAGTGACAGCAATTAACTATTTTAATAAGGGGAAATATTTACCTTAATAATAATATTTACCTTAGCTACCTTAAATTGATTTCCAGGGGCATTTTTACCTATATTTTTTTACCAATATAAGTGTGTTTTTTTCTAAAGCAAGTGACCATCTTCATTTAATTAATGATTCAATGACCCATTCAATAGATTTGTTCAAAACATGGATTCATTCAGTAATGAATCACCGCTGTGTGTTGCTCGGAGACTCTTTTCTGCTGTGGTCTCATTTTGAAATTTTCATTGGCGAAATAAAAGAAAACAATATTGTGTCTAAAATGTAACTCACAATGTCTTTTTATGACCTTAAATATTAAAAATCAAATTTAAGACTTTTTAAGGATCTGCAGGAACCCTGATAAATTCATTGTATCTCTTCGCAAGACTTGCTCGATTCACACGGATTTGTTTTAAGACTCCTTATGACCTTTTAAGATCTTCAAATTGTTGGTTGCTTGGAGGGACAGAAACCCTCTCAAATTTTATTAATAGTATATTAAAGGGTTAGTTCACCCAAAAATGAAAATTCTGTCATTTATTACTCACCCTCATGCCGTTCCACACCCGTAAGACCTTCGTTAATCTTCGGAACACAAATTAAGATATTTTTGTTGAAATCCGATGGCTCAGTGAGGCCTGCACAGCCAGCAATGACATTTCTTCTCTCAAGATCCATAAAGGTACTAAAAACATATTTAAATCAGTTCATGTGAGTACAGTGGTTCAATATTAATATTATAAAGCAACGAGAATATTTTTGGTGTGCCAAAATAACGACTTATATACTGATGTACGATTTCAAAACACTGCTTCAGGAACCTTCAGAGCGTTATGAATCAGCGTGTCGAATCATGATTCAGATCGCGAGCCAAACCGCCAAACTGCTGAAATCACGTGACTTTGGCGCTCCGAACCGCTGATTCGACACGCTGATTCATAACTCTCCGAAGCTTCATGAAGCAGTGTTTTGAAATCGTACATCACTATACAAGTCGTTATTTTGTTTTTTTGGCGCACCAAAAATATTCTTGTCGCTTTATAATATTAATCTTGAACCACTGTACTGACATGAACTGATTTAGATGTGTTTTTAGTACCTTTATGGATCTTGAGAGGAAATGTCATTGCTCCCTATGCAGGCCTCACTGAGCCATCGGATTTCAACAAAAATATCTTAATTTGCGTTCCGAAGATTAACGAAGGTCTTACGGGTGTGGAACGGCATGAGGGTGAGTAATTAATGACAGAATTTTCATTTTTGGGTGACCTAACCCTTTAATTGGTATTTTGAAGATGAACCAAAGTCCTATGGGTTTGGAATGACATGAGGGTGAATAGATTTTCATTTTAAGGTGAACTAACCCTTTAAATGCAAGTTACTCCTCATTAACTGAATGTGGCAAGGATCAAGATGTTGGCTATGTTCTGTCTACGTTTGGCAAATAGATAATATATGTTTACATTTTGAAATTATTATTTGTTATTTATTAAAAACAGACTTTCATCGAATGCAGTAAAATCCAAATATATAGTTCACAGACAGAACAATGTGGATTCTGCACATATTCTGTATTTTTCTCAGCAGGATGCGAGAAGTTTTCAGAATGTACTTAATTATGTTGAAATGGTGTCAAACTGAGCTGAAAATATTAGCAAATTATCCAAAATATTTATTATACCAACACGGAACAAGAACTTTGTCAATAACGTTTGAATTCTGCATGCCCAGATTTCAGTACAGGATCAGTTATGTGAGAAATAATCAATGATACACTTCTTTTGAATTATTTAATGCTAATGCACATTTACTGCTCAATGTAAAGCAATTATTGCATTAAAGTTGAATAATTCAGCAGTCCTGTGTCAATTAAGCACATTTAATTTCTGTTTATGTCAATAAGTCACCATAACTGCTTCAGAAACAGCATGATGAAGTCTTATGGAACTCTAATGCGGCCAACACCTTTTTGTGTTTGTCATCTAATCAGAATCAAGAACTCAACAGTGCTGAGGTTTGACTGAGTGGACACTGAATTGAAGTTGTAATTTGGTAAATTGTACAGCATCACTGGTCTGACCTCTTTTTCTTTGTGACGATGAGCACATCATTGAAGAGGAACAGGTAGTAGCTCTTGTAGCTGAAAGCCTTCCGGAAAATGCTGAGATCATCGGTGTACGCAGACAGCTCACCACTCTTTTTTAGCCAGCGAGATGACGACACTAATGGGAAAGGCTAAAAACATACATAAAGTGTAAGAGACACACTATGGGATTATTAAACAGCATGTCAAAGAATTTAAATACAAAGTTTAAGTCGGGAAATAATTATTTTGTTCTTAAAACACATCCCTTGCACTCGTCCATCAAAACAACTTGCTCTGCTTCTGAAATGACTTTCCTTTTCAGCTGATCTCTCTTATTTTTCAACCCTTTACCTCTAAAAACCTGGGTTGTAATACTCACTTTTTATGATACAATCAATTCCAGATGCATAAAATAATTTTTTTTTTTTTTTTTTGTCAGAAATAAGTCAAAGTGGTTGCAAAGGACCAGGTTTTACTTTTTAAATATTTGAAACAATCTTAATAGAGTGCTGTAGAGTTTTTGTAGGTCAGAACCTGGAAAACAGGGCATATTATTACTTCTGGTTCCATTGACCTGAAAGGGTTAGTTCACCTAAAAATGAAAATTCTGTCATTAATTACTTACCCTCATGTCGTTCCACATCCGTAAGGCGTTTGTTCATCTTCGGAACACAAATTAAGATATTTTTGATAAAATCCGATGGCTCAGTAAGGCCTGCATCGCCAGCAATAACACTCCCTTTTTCAATGCCCAGAAAGCTACTAAAAACATATTTAAAACAGTTCATGTGACTACAGTGGTTCTATAAAGCGACGAGAATACTTTTAGTGTGCCAAAAATAACAAAATAGCGACTTTATTCCACAATATCTAGTGATGGGCGATTTCAAAACTCTGCTTCATGAATCTTCGAAGCTTAACGAATCATTTGTTTCGAATCAGTGGTTAAGAGACACAGACCTTTTCTGCAATAACTCAAAAGCCAATGGAAAAATTCTGTTGTGTTTTTGTCAAAGGAACCAGAGTGATGCCAACTTCTGGGTTGGCCTACAAAAATAGGTCATTACCGCAGCACTCTATATCTAATAAAAAGGCCTCATCTGGGTCAGAAAAGTGAATTGCTTTCTGTAAATGTGAAGTTCTTTATCAGCCACCTGCACAAACATGTACCTTGATTTTGCCAAACTCCATCTGTTTCTGAATGGTGTACATCTGCTCCGTCCGCTCCATCCTCCGTGCTCCATCATTACAGTTCTTAACCAGCTGACAGGAGTAAAGAGAGAACAAGATTGAAAAAGGCCTACGTTAACTGTGAGAAAGTACTCTGTTTCAGTACAGTACAGAGTTTGTGCTACTAAAACATTTCTGAGAAGCACTCAAGAGCACTGTCATATTTTAGGTGTAAACACATGTGTGTAACTTGTGGCTTCTACACATCATTTGTTAACTACATTTTGAAAAGGTATAGTTTTTCACATCCCTAGTTGCTGGATAGAGAGTAGGACCATACCTTACTGATAGCTTTTAAAGCCCAACGGGCAGCAAAGTATTCAGCTTTCTCTTTTGGGGTTTTCTGACAGATGGTCTGTGTAGATATGGAAAGACAAACACAATATCACATAATGCAATACAAGTTCGAGGGTCTTCAGGCTCACTTGAAAATGGCAAGCAGGTTTGCTGCAGTCAGTGTGTTATGCTGCTTTCAGATCATCTGCTTTCAATATGAGTGCACATGAACAACACCAGCGTTTTACAGGCTTTTCCGACAAAATCATTCTCTGTGGCAGCATGTGAATGATAAAACACATAAAGCATTCATTACACACCTCATTTATAAAACATTAGCAAAACAAATCATTCATAAAACCATGTGCATGTAAATTAATTTTGGAATAATTAAGATAAAATTGTTTTTTAATTGCTCGCCAAGGCTACATTTATTTGATCAAACAGATTAAAAACATACATTTTTTTATTTATTTTAATATACACTATATTGCCAAAAGTATTGGGACACCCCTCCAAATCATTAAATTCAGGCATTCCAATCACTTCCATGGCCACAGGTGTATAAAATCAAGAACCTAGGCATGCAGACTGCTTCTATAAACATTTGTGAAAGAAAGGGTCACTCTCAGGAGCTCAGTGAATTCAGGCGTGGTATCGTGATAGGTTGCCACCTGTGCAATAAGTCCATTCGTGAAATTTCCTCACTACTAAATATTCCACGGTTAGCTGTTAGTGGTATCATAACAAAGTGGAAGCAATTGGAAGCAACAGCATCTCAGCCACGAAGTGGTAGGCCACGTAAAAATCACAGAGCGGGGTCATCGCATGCTGAGGCGCGCAATGCGCAGAAGTCACCAACTTCCTGCAGAGTCAATAACTACAGACCTCCAAATTTCGTGTGGCCTTCAGATTAGCTCAAGAACAGTGCGTAGAGAGCTTCATGGAATGGGTTTCCATGGCCGAGCAGCTGCATCCAAGCCTTACATCACTAAGTGCAATGCAAAGCGTCGGATGAAGTGGTGTAAAGCACGCCACCACTGGACTCTAGAGCAGTGGAGACGTTTTCTCTGAAATGACGAATCACGCTTCACGCAATCTGATGGACGAGTCTGGGTTTGGCGGTTGCCAGGAGAACAGTACTTGCCTGACTGCATTGTGCCAAGTGCAAAGTTTGGTGGAGGGGGGATTATGGTGTGGGGTTGTTTTTCAGGGGTTGGGCATGGCCCCTTAGTTCCAGTGAAAGGAACTCTTAATGCTTCAGCATACCAAGACATTTTGGACAATTTCATGCTCCCAACTTTGTGGGAACAGTTTGGGGATGGCCCCTTCCTGTTCCAACATGACTGCGCACCAGTGCACAAAGCAAGGTCCATAAAGACATGGATGAGCGAGTTTGGTGTGGAGGAACTTGACTGGCCTGCACAGAGTCCTGACCTCAACCTGATAGTACACCTTTGAGATAAATTAGAGCGGAGACTGCGAGCCAGGCCTTCTCGTCCAATATCACTGCCTGACCTCACAAATGCGTTTCTAGTAGAATGGTCAAAAATTCCCATAAACACACTCCTAAACCTTGTGGAAAGCCTTCCCAGAAGAGTTGAAGCTGTTATAGCTGCAAAGGGTGGGCCAACTCCATATTAAACCCTATGGATTAAGAATGGGATGTCATTAAAGTTCATGTGCATGTAAAGGCAGGCGTCCCAAACTTTTGGCAATATAGTGTATGTTTTAAAATGTCATTTATTCCTGTGATGGAAATCAATTCTAATACTGATCAGTTATTATCAATTATTATTGGTGCTCAATTATTAAAAATGGTTCTTATTAATTTCCTCAATGTTGAAAACTTTTTTGCTGCTTAATACTTTTGAGGAAACCATAATTTTTTTTCCTGATTTTTTGATGAATATAGAGTTCATGAGCTTTTGATTGGTAGTGCATCACATTCCTTAAAAATATTAAGCAGCTGTTGATTAACAATACATTTTTCTTGAGCAGAAAAAAACATATTATAATGGTTTTTGAAGGACCATGTGACACTGAAGACTGGAGTAATGGCTGCTGAAAATTCAGCTTTGCATCACAGAAATAAATTACATTTTAAAATATATTTAGAAAAAAACAGTTATTTTAAATTGAAACAAATATTCACAACATTACTGTTCTCACTGTATTTTTAATCAAATAAATGCAGCCTTGGTGAGCATAAAATACTTCTTTCAAAAACATAAAAAATCATATTTATAACTTTTGACCAGTAGTGTATTCCATGATAAGACTAAATGAAATAATACAATCTAATTGCACTTAAGTTTGTTTACTAGCCCAAAAACCACATTTAAGATTAGCCACATTTTTTTTCAGATATAATAATACATTTATTTATTCCAATTTCCAAACTCATACATTTTCAGTATAAGAGAAAGTAGGAAGTAGAAAGGCAGAAATCTAGAGACAGGTCTAGTGATGCCTTAGATGCCTAGAGCTGCTGTGCAGCCAAAATTATGTACCAGTTATCAATGTAAAGCTGCTTTGACACAATCTACACTGTAAAAAGCGCTATATAAATAAAGGTGACTTGACTTGACTTTAATATAAAGCTGTTGGTAACAGAAGGAATGTGTCTCTTACGTCCAAAAGAAGAGGCAGACGGGTAACTCTCTGCATGGGTAAGATGAGGAAGGAGATCATGGGCAAACCTCCACACTCCTCACTGCCTTCAATCTGCTTCAAAGTCTCTCGAAATGCATTGTTGCTTGACCTAAAACAAAAATACATCACATGCCAAAATGGGTTCCTATTAAACACTATTTTCCAATCAATACCGCTTTATTAGCATCTGTCCTTTATTTTATATTGTACTGTATGTACTGGCGCTTACAGTAGTTTCTGGAGCGTTCTCTGCTGGAAAGTCTCATTGGAGCAGTACACAATGTACGGCTCAAAGTGGTGAGCCGCATGATTCTGAACTATATCGCTGATGTCCTGAATCACAGGGTATTTTTGGTGACGCTTTTCCAGATCTTCAAAAAACCTGAGAAACATTAGATATGGTGTAGAGTATTTATGTGGGTCATTCTATGCCAAGTGTTGCAAACCATGGCTAAATAATACATTTATAAATAAAAGTAAACTGGTAAATATTTCTGTTTGTAAATACATAAATATTTCCTAATTCTATTCGGCAATAGAAATAAAAAAGAGATACTAATATGTAAACCTGTTTTGGAGGCATAACGTCACCCTAACTCGAACTAGACCACCAGGGGGCGCAAACGCATCATGTAACTCTCTGCTGCACACATCCTCCGTGTGTCTTGTTGCCAGGGAAAACTTTTAGTATAGACCTTATTCACATCAGCGCCATGACAGGTATGAATGGAGGCTGTGAGAGATAGACTTTCCTTGTTTTCAGTGGTATCCGCTGTAAAAAGGTGTGTAAAGCTCATAGAGCACTAATAATTTTCCACAGCTCATGTTGTCTGGAGCTTTTTTGTCTACTGAAATTTCCTGGAAAGATACTTTTGCAGCGTTTCGTCAGCAGAACAATTCAAA
The DNA here is from genome assembly GCA_003731715.1 of Anabarilius grahami. Classification (NCBI taxonomy): domain Eukaryota; kingdom Metazoa; phylum Chordata; class Actinopteri; order Cypriniformes; family Xenocyprididae; genus Anabarilius; species Anabarilius grahami. The sequence goes on along the minus strand of RJVU01028295.1, from coordinate 275,633 downwards.
AACACATTAATATCTTTAGTACAATCCATTAAAGATATTAATATCTAAAGATGGCGCTGCTGTGAATAAGGTCAACATTCAGGTCATGGTGCAACGTGTCTTTACTGATTTTTTTATAAAGTAAATGTAAGAATACATTTTATATTGTTAGTTACATTCTTACCTGCTTTTTTTTTTTTTTGGAAAATCATGTTAAAATGAGAGTATCAAATATGATACATCAGACTTTTGAGGATTTCTACACCTTATCATTGTATTGTAGGTTTTCCCCCAGAAAGAAAACTACAGAACATTGATAATAAAACTAAGCATTTCAATCATCTTACTAATACATTATTTGGAGATATACCCCTGGTTTCCCAGACAATGCTTAAGCCTAGTCCCAGACTAAAATTATGTATGTTTGAGCTGTTTTAACTGAAAGCAACTAAGGCCTACTCCTGGCTTAAAGGATTAGTCCACTTTTAAATACACTTTTCCTGATAAATTTAGTCACCCCCATGTCATCCAAGATGTTCATGTCTTTCTTTCGTCAGTCGAAAAGAAATGAAGGTTTTTGAGGAAAACATTCCAGGATTTTTCTCCATATAGTGGATTTCAATGGCTACCAACAGATTGAAGGTCCAAATTGCAGTTTCAGTGCAGCTTCAAGGGCTTTAAACGTACCAGATGAGTAATAAGGGTCTTATCTAGCGAAACGATCTGTCATTTTCAAAAAAAATACAACCGTTTATGCTTTATAAACAAAATATCGCCTTGAACGTACTTTCCGCTTCCGCATTCTTCATAAAGCTTACGCTGAATGTTCTACGCCTTCCCTATTCTACTTACGGAATGAACGCGGCGCCAGTTTTATTTTTTTCGAAAATGACCGATCGTTTCGCTAGATAAGACCCTTATTACTCATCTGGTATCGTTTAAAGCCCTTGAAGCTGCACTGAAACTGCAATTTGGACCTCCAATCTGTTGGTAGCCGTTGAAGTCCACTATAAGGAGAATAATCCTGGAATATTTTCATCAAAAACCTTAATTTCTTTTCGACTGACGAAAGAAAGACATGAACATCTTGGATGACATGGGGGTGAGTAAATTTATCAGGAAAAGTGTATTTAAAAGTGGACTAATCCTTTAATCTAAACCCAGTCTGGGAAAACAGGCCATAGAGTGACAACTGATATTTATATGCATTGCTGTACTGTTTGAAAGATCTCATTGATTTACATAAACTATCAGAATTTCATATTTGTAAATTTTGTCTAAAAAGGTTAAATGGTTAGTTCACCCAAAAATTTAAATAATGTCATTTATTACTCACCTTCATGCCGTTCCACACCCGTAAGACCTTCGTTCATCTTCGGAACACAAATTAAGATAATTATCTTACTGAATGAATCAGCGTTATGAATCAGAGTGTTGAATCATGATTCGGATGCGTGTCGAACCGCCAAACTGCTGAAATCACGTGACTTTGGCGCTCCGAACCGCTGATTCGACACAAAAGATTCATAACGCTCCGAAGCTTCATGAAGCAGTGTTTTGAAATCGGCCATCACTATATAAGTCGTTATTTAGTTTTTTTGGCGCACCAAAAATATTCCTGTTGCTTTATAATATAAATATTGAACCACTGTACTGACATGAACTGATTTAAATATGTTTTTAGTGCATTAATGGATCTTGAGAGAGGAAATGTCATTGCTCCCTATGAAGGCCTCACTGAGCCATCGGATTTCAACAAAAATATCTTAATTTGCGTTCCGAAGATTAACAAAGGTCTTACGGGTGTGGAACGGCATGAGGGTGAGTAATAAATGACATTATTTTCATTTTTGGGTGAACTAACCCTTTAAATAACTATTCAAATTATATAAAAAAAAACACCCCAACTAAGCAAATATGCAGTTTGGTGCAGTTGATGTTATTTATATGACCAAAAAGTAAGATTAAATTCTGAATGTGTGTTTGTGTGTACATTACAGAGTTAAAGGCATGTATTGTATCTACTTTCTAATCTAATTTCTGGACTGTCACTAGGGTGTCGCACAAGACCCACACTAACTTGATAGTTTGGGAAGATAGACTTCTAACAGACAAGCTTAACCGCTGGTTAACCTTAACACAGCTTCATTTCACATCAGTTACTTTCCTCTATTTCCTCTATTTTCAGTATGGCAAATACCATATAGGTAATTCAAAGTTTAATTTTACCCCCAAACTATATGCGAGATACACGTATCAAACAGAACATCTTGAGTCAGTTCTTTCTAAGCCCTTATGGCAACTCCCTGACTGGAAGGAATCACTCCCACAAACAAGCTAATTTAGTGTGCTTGTTTCATAAACAACACCAAACTGCATGACACAACATGTTTTGAAAGCTTTAGTATATATTAGAGCCACTTTACTTCAGCCTATAGAGCCACACCATTCAGTGTTCACAGCAGAACACATACACAGTTTCTGGGAAACAGGTATGAAGTTTCATTGTAAATGTGTGAAAGACCCTGTTTTGAGAAACATGAATCCAGGCAGCAGCAAGCTGCTTAACCAGTTCAACCAGCATGTTTGAACACGTCCAGCAGTGCATATACTGCACTCATGTCTGCTGGAAACCAATGCATGATCCTGCATCCAGTTTTTGTAATAACCCGTATTAGATTTGGCTCAGAAAGGTGCTGAACCTGTAATTCCACTATTAATGATACACTATCATTTTGTATCTAAAGCTATTATCCTCAAAGATGTGGATGAAAACCATACGTGATATAAACTAGCACTCTCTAAGCTCCAAATGACTTAAAGTATTGAGTAAATAAAATGGAATTATTGGCCACATGGCTAACTTTAACTTTGTTAGATAACATATGATTTGACTTTAACTGCAAGAACAATAGCCTGACTATCACTGATCAAAATGATGTTCAAATCAAATCAAATTTAAAGGGTTAGTTCATACAAAAATAAAAATTAAGTCATTAATTACTCACCCTCATGTCGGTCCACATCCGTAAGACCTTTGTTCATCTTCGGAACACAAATTAAGATATTTTTGATAAAATCCAATATCTCAGTGAGGCCTGCATTGCCAGCAAGATCATTTTCTTTTTCAATGCCCAGAAAGGTACTAAAAACATATTTAAAACCTTAATATTATAAAGCAACGAGAATACTTTTTGTGTGCCAAAAAAAAACAAAATAGGAAATTTATTCAACAATATCTAGTGATTTCAAAACACTGCTTCATAAATCTTCAAAGCTTAATGAATCTTGTAACGGCAACCTATAGCCGCTGAGAGGCTAAGCAGCCAGGACAAAACTGTGTGACGCGTTCAGCTTCCATGCATTTAAAACCAAGTACATTTATTGTTGTTTGATGAAATATAGTCCATGAAAAGGAAACACTTGAAACTGACAGGTTGAGAATGGTTAAAAACGGTCAACAGAAAGTGAGCATTCCCAGCTACTCACCCCCTCTCTACGCACCTACATTCAAAAACAGGAAACACTATTACGTAAATACCTGCACCTACCAGCGCGTGACCAACATACCCGGAAATACATACAAAAAACTAAATAAAAGACATGCATTTTCTGCACTTACAAATCTTTTGTTTCGAATCAGTGGTTCGGAGCGCGTATCAAACTGCCAAAGTCATGTGAACTATTAAAGTTTCGAAACAATTATGATTTAACAAAGCCTAGTTTACTGAAATCACGTGATATTGGCACTCTGAACCACTGATTAGAAACAAAAGATTTGTAAAGCTTCGAAGCTTCACGAAGCAGTGTTTTGAAATCGCACATCACTAGATATTGTTGAATAAATTCATTGTTTTTTGTTTTGTTTTGCACACAAAAAGTATTCTCGTCGCTTTATAACATTAAGGTTGAACCACTGTAGTCACATGAACTGTTTTAAATATGTTTTAGTACCTTTTTGGACATTGAAAAAGGTAATGATTTTGCTGGCAATGCAGGCCTTACTGAGCCATCGGATTGTATCAAAAATATCCTAATTTGTGTTCCGAAGATGAACGAATGTCTTATGGGTGTGGAACGACGTGAGGGTGAGTAATAAATGACGTAATTTTCATTTTTGGGTGAACTTTAAGAAACCAAATCACACCATGATAGAAATCTTTCGACATGCATATTCTAAAAAACCTTTACTACTTTCTACAATCAGTTGTTTATCTATCATGCTTCGCATTAAGACCCCATGCTGCAAGAGAATGACCTGCACTTGAAGAAATATTAACTCCTTAAAATACATTTTCTAGATTTCACTTTTCATCAGTCATCATAACATGATCCATATTAGAATTTAGAACAAAAGAGGATCTTTGTACCATTTGATCCAAATTAAAATTTAGAAGGCAAGAGAACGTTCATACCATTTGCTGACTTCCTGGATGACAGATATGTTGGAGAACAGGTGATGGTGTTCCGTTGTTGTCATGGTCTTTTTCAAATCTGCACTGTCCTTAAAATGACGCACCAGGATACTTAAACTGTGCTGGTAGGAAAATTCTGATGTGATGATTTCAAAGATGGCCTGCACAAATACAGAGATACGATATGACTTGTTTATTACACAGTTATTACAAATTCTGAATAGGTTTTATTACCTGCTGATTTTTTTTCCCCTCAAATGCCAGAAACAAGATGCCAGGAACCAATACCCTGATATAATGTAGAAATATCAAGAACTTTTCTAGTCTCCAAAGAACCATATAACAACTCATAAACTCTAAAAAGTTAAGAGACTTTTATGATAAAAAGAGGATTGTATGCATATAGTATGCCGTTCAGTGGTAGGTTTGATTCTCGGCCAATGCAAAAGTGACTTAGGAGCAGTCATGGCCTTAATGGTTAGAGAGTCAGACTTGTAACCTGAAGGTTGCAGGTTCGATTCTCAATACTGCAAGGAAAATGTAGGGAGGCGAGTGAATGAACAGTGCTCTCTTACACCCTCAATGCCTATGACTGAGGTGCCCTTGAGCATGGTACCTAACCCCGGGTGCTGCAGCAATGGCTGCCCACGGTTTGAAGTGTGTGTTCACTACTCACTGCTCCTAATGTTTGTGTACTAACTTGGATGGGTTAAATGCAGAGGAAAAATTACGAGGATGGGTTACCATACTTGGGCTTCAAGTCACGTAAGAAAAACAGAACGGCAAAAGAGTAATATGTTTGAATTCATAGTATTCGAAAAACAGTAGGCAAAAAGTACCCGGATGACCTACTACTTCCGTCGAGATTCTGGAGTGCGCACTGAATGGACACATCCAATGACCATCCAATGAAGCCACAGGAGAGGATTTGTGAAAGGCAGAGAAGCAACACAACTGATGCTGGTAGGTCACACGACAGCGACAACATGGCGGATGTAGTATGTCAAAATTTCATTCATACTACCCATATTCACTTTTTTAATGGCTTCAAACCAAATGTAGTACCAACTAGGCAGTATGTGATTTCAGATTCAGCAACTGATCGTGAAGAAACTTTAATGTGACATGAAGAACTCCAAAGAACCATACACAGATGATTCTGGCAACCTCCATTGAATTCCAAATATCTCTTTAAAAGGCAGAAATGAAGAAAACATTCCTCAGCTGTCTATGGTCGCCGCAGATTTAAGAATTGTGCACATAAAGTTAGTTATTTAAACACTTAATATTTGGCAAGTAATTTGGCACGTAACCTGTTCCACCCCAGCTGTGCAGTGGACTTAAATGCACCTCAGATCAAGTGTGCTTTTCTAAGTGTCAGATTTATGATCTCCACCCACTGGACAACAAAATCACACAGACTTACATTGAAGGAAGACCCGAACCACATTTTGAGACAATATCATATACAGTATATCTATACTGTCTCTATGAGAACTATAAGAGTTCTGGCATGTTTCTTTTACTCTCCTGAAAATACTTCTTTAAAAGAACAAACGTGCCCCAAAAGGTTTAGGAATGAATGGCTTTTCCATGAAAATCCACAATACAGCCTCGTTTAAGGCAGCAGGTGGAACAAATGAACAGGAAAGAGTCAGATGTCTGGGTGTGTCTGTGTGGAGTACACAAAGTGAACTTTAGTATTGACACAGCCGAGTGAGTACACTCATATTCTACAGCCATCTGGCTAAGAATACATGAAAGTACTTTATTTACAAGTGCTAGTCTGACATAACGGCCCAAAATATATTTGGATACATCTTATTAGATTGGCATTTCTCAATCATGTTTCCTGAGGACTCCAAACGGAGTATCTTTTGGATTTTACACACCAGAACCAATGATTAGCTCATTAGTATAGTGCTCCATTAACTGAACGGGGTGTGTCAAATGGAAACATCTAAATTGTTATACATCCAACTTTGCAAAAACATATCCAGTCTTCCAAAACTATGTGGAAAAATGTGTTATGGTCTGATAAGACCAAGATTGAACATTTTGGCTAAGATTGTAAAAGTTATGTTTGGCGCAAAAACATCACAGCACATCAGCAAAACAACACCATATCCACGGTGAAGCATGGTGCTGGCAGCATAATGCTTTGGGGCTGCTTTTCTTCTGCTGGTGGAGGGAACCATCAATAGTATCAGTCGATTTTGGCATCTGCTAGAAAGCTGAAAATGGAGAGAACTTTCACCTCTCAACATGACAATGATCCAAAACACATCTAAATCAACAAAACAATGGCTACAGTAAAGAAAGATTAATGTTTTGGAATGGTCCAGCCAGAGACCAGCCCAGAATCCAGTAGAAAATCTCTGGGGTGACCTGTACAGGGCTGTGTATAGAAGATGCACTTTATCAGATCTAGAACGTTGTTGCAAAGAAGAGTGAGAAAATTTTCCCAAGTCAAGAAGAGCCAAGCTGATAGACTCCTAGCCAAACAAACTGAGTGCAGTAATAAAATAAAAGGGTGCTTCAACTAAGGGTGTGCACACTTACACAGTATGTTATTCCAAGTTTATCCATTTTTTTTTCCCTTTGGTTTTCAGTGGCATTGCATAGGTTGTCATTTTTACATTATACAGTTGCAAGAAAAAGTATGTGAACCACTTGCAGAATCTGTGACAATGTTAATAATTTTAACAAAATAAGGGAGCTAATACAAAATGCATGTTATTTTTTAATTAGTACTGTCCTGAGTAAGATATTTTACATAAAAGATGTTTACATATAATCCACAAGACAAAAAAATAGCTGAATTTATTAAAATAATCCCATTCATAAGTATGTGAACCATTGATTTTTAATACTGTGTGTGGTTACCTGGATGATCTACGACTGTTTTTTTTTGTTTTGTGATGGTTGTTCATGAGTCCCTTGTTTGTCCTGAACAGTTAAACTGAGCTCTGTTCTTCAGAAAAAAATCTCCAGGTCCTGCAGTTTCTTCAGTTTTCCAGCATTTTTTGCATATTTGAACCCTTTACAGCAGTGACTGAATGATTTTGAGATCTGTCTTTTCACACTGAGGACAACTGAGGGACTCGAACACAACTTTAAAAAAAAGTTCAAACATTCACTGATGCTCCAGAAAAAAACATGATGCATTAATAGATGGGGGGTGAAAACATTTGGAATTTGAAGATCAAGGTAAATTGTATTTAATTTGTCTTCCGGGAAACATGCAAGTATCTTCTGTTCCTTCCGAAGGGCAGCACTAAATGAAAAAAAATTATATTCAAGCGAAATAAGAAACATTTGGACCTCTTCATCCTGTTCAAAAGTTTTCACCCCCCGACTCTTAATGCATCGTGTTTCCTTCTGAAGCATCAGTGAATGTTTGAACCTTTTAATAGTTGTGTTTGAGTCCCTCAGTTGTCCTCCATGTGAAAAGATGGATCTCAAAATCATTCAGTCACTGTTGTAAAGGGTTCAAATATGGAAAATATGGTGGAAAACTGAAGAATTTTTGGGACCAGGAGGATTTTTCTGAAGAACAGAGCTCAGTTTAACTGCTCTGAATAAACAAGGGACTCATGAACAACCATCACACAACAAAAAAAAAAGTCATAGATCATCCAGGTAACCACACACAGTATTAAGAATCAATGGTTCACAAACTTTTGAACTGGGTCATTTTAATAAATTCTGCTATTTTTTTGTCTTATGGATTATATGTAAACATCTTTTATGTAAACATCTTTTATGTAAAATATCTTACTCAGGACAGTACTAAATAAAAAATAACATGCATTTTGTATGATCTCTCTTATTTTGTTAAAATTTTGCATATTTTCACAGATTCTGCAAGTGGTTCACATACTTTTTCTTGCAACTGTAGGTGCAAAAGTTCTGATCTATATTTATTTAATTTTTACATCACAAAAACCAGTGAACGTGCTAAGACTCACTTCTTGTCTTTTGCGTTCTTCAGGAGAGATGATTTCCAAAATGCCCAAATCCTTCACCTAAGTTTGAAAGAAGACAATAAAAGTCCTTATTAGGAATCAGCCACTCTTATACAAATATAAGCCTAATTATTTTGAATTAATAGGATGAAAATGTAAAAAATGCATTTAAGTTGAAACAATTCATAAGATTAGTTAAGTCTCCAAATGTTGTGATACTGGCAGTATTCTACAGCCATGACATTTTTTCCCCTTCACAGAGGTTTGAACCACAGCTTGATCTAAAAGCGAGTGACCCTTTAACACCATTTGACCCTCATCACCTGTTGTAGTTGACTCCATGTCATGTACGCTGCCCTGTAGTTCTTCACCACAATGCCCTGATCCTCCTCTGGAGGCCCGGTTGTTGTGAACTCATCATCCTCTGTGCTCAGGTTGTTGGCGTTCAGACCTCGCTCCCTTATCTCCTGGTAAAACCGCGGATCTAGAAGATGATGATGAACAACTTACAACTTGCTGTAGTTCAGAACTCAGCTTCTTCCCCAAATTTGTTTTATTGTGTTTTTTTGTTTGTTTTTGACAAGCACTAGTAAATTCAAGCCTACAGTACTGGAAAAAATGCACTGTCAAAATATCTTGATATCCGATTTTTTTATGCATCACAACAAATATTACAGTTTTTACACTCACTAGGACACATTTCTCAATACTTGGGACACTTTTTCAAAACTCTTCACACAGTGAGCACAACATCAGTCTATGTGGGCTAAACTGTGGATTATTTATCATTGCTTTGGAATAAAATGCATTCAATGACTACATCTTTCAAATTACATTATATTACTGAATTCACATTTCCCACATAGACACAACCACCGCCAAAACTCTATATACTGTACCTACAGGCAAATTTGCACGTTTACATACTCTTTTCAAAACTTAAGTTCTAAACCAATCATAACAAAACTGAATAAGAAAAATTTGCTACATTTCTACAATAATACCATTTTGAAATTTATTCTGAATCTAAAAAAAGAAATACTAATCAAAACAATTAGATGTAGCTGAACACCTATACACATCTATAAAAACTTATAATTTTGTACTGTAATGTAAACATGGACTATGTAACATATACGGCAGTGAATTCTAAACAGAGGAGTGTCATTCTTGTTTAGTGAAGAAACTTTACAAAAGAAAACATTGTATAATGCTACCTGTTGTTAGTGATTTTTAGGTCTTTGTTTTATGAGACAAACTTTGTTAGTGTTATGGAAGATGATTTGAGACGTATGAAGGGTTTTGGTAGTTTTAGTGCATTCTGAATGTGAGATTAATTGCGGTGGCAAGTTGAAAGTTGGTCAGGAGAACTGTGTGTTTTGAAAAAGAGACCTAAGTATTGAGAAATGTGTCCAAGCAATTGTAAAAAACAAAACAAAAAAACCCTGAACTCAATGCAGTTTTGTCCGTTAATAGTTATACTACAATTTAACATTCCATCCCATTTTATTTATATGTTTTCAAACCAAAATCTTCAAACTGCATGTATAGTTTTCTGAGGTACAATAGTGACACAAAATGAAGTAGAAAAGGAAGGTTTATCCAGGCAAATTAGAATGTTGGTTTGACAACTTTATCACCTTAGCTAGCTTGCATATCACAGTGGTTCTCCTGGGGACCCACTGCTGCACATTTTGTCTCCCTTATCTGACACACTCAGTTCACTTCATGGAGCTCTTTCCAAACAAACTGATGATCTGAATCGGGTATGTTAAAGACGACATCCAAAAATGTGCAGAGCAGTGTGTCCCCAGGACTGGAGTTGAGAATCACTGATATAGTATCTCTCTAGGGAACAACAGTGAAGAACAAACCGTCTTTAAATGAGCCAGCATGTTTCCTGTTCCTGATCCTCCCCAATGTTCTCTGCGAGGAAAGACAGCATAAATACAAGACAATGCTTGAAAATGTAAAAGGTTCTTTGATAGTTGATAAGATAAATTATTATTGCTAATAATTCTCAAGTTATCTAAATGGATGACATTCCACATAAATCCCATCTGATGGTTTGAATAAGGATATTGAATATGGATACAAAAAGTTTTTTTGCCTTTACTGATAGAACAGCAGAAAGCTATATTTAACATTGCTATAATCCTGTATAAAACTGAGTTTACTTTTTTTTTCTTTTTTCTTTTTTTAATCAAATCCCTGCCTTTCACACTTGAACTAGTTAACCCTGAGACACTTTAAACCTTGGGTAAACGGAATCCTGATCATAATTTACCTAGGGTTAACAATTAAAGGGATAGTTCACCCAAAAATGAAAATTATTTCATATCATCATTTACTCACCCTCATGTTGTTCCAAACCTGTAAGAGTTTTTTTCTTCTGCTGAACACAAAGGAAGCTATTTTAAAGAATGTTGGTAATCAGACAGCACCCATTGACATCCATAGTAGGAAAAAAAAAATACTATGAAAGTCAATGGCTACCATCAACTGTCTGGTTACCAACATTATTTCAAATATCTGTGTTCAGCAGAAGAAAGAAACTCATACAGGTTTGGAACAACATGAGGGTGAGTAACTGATGACAAAATTTTCATTTTGGGGTGAACAATCATTTTAATCCTGGATATTCATAAGCTGCCGTTTCACACTGTACATTCCAAAACCCTGGGTTAACATCCTTATTTGCGGTATCAGTGTCTGATTGGAAGAACAACGCACATTATGTTTACATAAATGCTCAAGCATTGCGCATACTGTATATTGCAGACGTTACTATCAAGTTTATCATGAATGGACATTTCGGACTATAATGGTAAGAATGAAACAGTCTCTTCTTCACTCCAATTGTTGGGTTTTCTATCAGCATTTGACATGTTTCCTCTCAAACACTGAATTTACTGTTTATATACAATGCACAGTGTTTCCGTGACTGTCCGAAGCATGTGAATAAGAGGCACGCAATTGGTTGTCTGTTGCCAAGCGTCTAGCAGTAACATTCTAACACTGCATCCTTTCACACTGTTCAAGTTTGGCACCACAATGATGCAGGTTTAACAGTGCAAAAGCAATGCTACTGCTCCGAAGTTTCATAACCCCGGATAAAAAGCAGTGTTAACCCCGCTTCTAAATAACAAGTGTGAAATGTTCCTTTACCCAGGGTTAAAAGCAATGTTTAGAACGATGATAACCCAGGGTTAAGCGCAGTGTGAAAACCCCTATTGTGGATTTAACTACATTAATTCAAAAGCACCCTAGTGGTTTAATAACATAATCTGACAGTAAGATACTTGCCTTGCGTCCCGATTTGTGTGCTTGCTTTTGGTTGGCCGCCTTCTCTTCACTGACCAGTGTCAGCGTTTCTGTTTGGAGTTCGCTTGGCAAATCCTCAATGTTTAAACTAGTGACTGCAGCACGGTACGATTTATTCCTGCGATTTCTCCTCATCGAAAACCCATCACCTGCATCGCTGTCATAGTCCTCCCAGGAGATATCTGTGGACTGCAGGGGGACAGGCAGGGTCACCACGGTGGTGTGGTGGCGGATTTTTGGACGGCTAGTCACAGCCAGGTTCTTGGGAATGAGCTGTCGAGTGCCCATCTTACGAGCTGCAACACTCTGGGTGCTGAGTACAGGTCTCCTCTCATCATTTGGTGAATTCGCACTGGACAGGTCGATGCTTGAAGCCGAACGTCCTGGTGGCTGGTCCAGCTGAAGGGCTGAGCTGAAATAGCTCTCCGGAAGAAGAAGAGACTGGCCACCCATGGAGCCATCGGATTTTCTGTTAGACATGGCACCTTTACCTGGTTTCTTGTTTGGCTGGTTGAAAGTGTTTGGCACTTATAGAACATCAGCTTGGGGTCGCCAGCAGACCACTGCCCTAACCTGTTAAAACAGAGATGGGTGGAGTGAGAGAATGTTGGTGTACAACACTGCTCCTGGGGACCCACTGTCCTGCAGAGTTTAGCTCCAACCCTAATCAAACACATCTGAACCAGCTAATCAAGCTCTTCAGGATCGCTTGAAATTCACAGGCTGAAGCTCGTTGGATATAAACTTTTAAGGGCAGTGGGTCTCCAGGAGCAGGTTTGAAGACCTTTAGTACAGAGTCTTTGACTGTAAGGCTTTGTCAATCTACTCTTTGTCTACTATATTCACTTAGGGTTCAGTTAGGGTTGTAATTCAGTTTGAATGTAATTTAAAAAATTGTAAGGGTGGAAGCCTTTTCATTGTTAAAGATCTGAACAGAAGTAAAGGGCAGGTTAATTGCAATGATGGTGAACAAAGCAAATGAAGCATTTATAATGCCTATTAAGAAATATTCACAACCCCAACAACAAAATACTCAATGAAGTGAAAGTAAAAGTTATTATGAACTAGACTTTACTTATACTGTACAGTGGCATGTGAAAGCTTGGGAACCCCTTGCAGAATATGTGAATAATTTTAACAAAATAAGAGAGATCATACAAAATGCATGTTATTTTTTATTTAGTATTGTCCTGAGTAAGATATTTTACATAAAAGATGTTTACATATAATCCACAAGACAAAAAAGTAGCTGAATTTATTCAAATATCTCCCTTCAAAAGTTTGGGAACCCTTGATTCTTCATACGTGTGGTTACCTGGGTGATCTACGACTGTTTTTTTGTTGTGTGATGGTTGTTCATGAGTCCCTTGTTTGTCCTGAGCAGTTAAACTGAACTCTGTTCTTCAGAAAAATCCTCCATGTCCTGCAGGTTCTTCAGTTTTCGAGGATTTTTTGCATATTTGAACCCTTTCCAGCAGTGGCTGTATGATTTTGAGATTCATCTTTTCACACTGAGGACAATGGTACTAAAAACATATTTAAATCAGTTCATGTGAGTACAGTGGTTCAATATTAATATTATAAAGCGTCGAGAATATTTTTGGTGGGCCAAAAAAAAACCAAAATAACGATTTATGTATTTCAAAACACTGCTTCAGGAAGCTTCGGAGCATTATGAATCAGCGTATCGAATCAGCTGTTCGGAGCGCCAAAGTCACGTGATTTCAGCAGTTTGGCGGTTTGAAACGCGATCCGAATCATGATTCAATACGCTGATTCATAATGCTCTGAAGCTTCCTGAAGCAGTGTTTTGAAATCGGCCATCACTAAATAAGTCGTTATTTTGTTTTTTTGGCACACCAAAAATATTCTCGTCGCTTTATAATATTAATATTGAACCACTGTACTCACATGAACTGATTTAAATATGTTTTTAGTACATTAATGGATCTTGAGAGAGGAAATGTCATTGCTGGTTATGCAGGCCTCACTGAGCCATCAGATTTCAACAAAAATATCTTAATTTGTGTTCCGAAGATTAACGAAGGTGTTACGGGTGTGGAACGGCATAAGGGTGAGTAATAAATGACAGAATTTTCATTTTTGGGTGAACTAACCCTTAAGTCAAGTCACATTTATTTATATAGCACTTTATACAATAAATTTCAGCTGTAAAGGCGCTCTACAAAACGTAACAGTGTCATTATTCAGTTCAATGTTGATTCAATTATGTTCAAAACAGTCAATGTTGCAAAATTAGTGTCATTCTCCAGCTCAATACAGTTCAAATGTAGTTTTCTTCCGATAGTTTCAGTGCATTACATCAATATTACTAAATACTTATAGTCTTTTAAAACGTTGAATATGTTAATGAATAAATAATATATGAAAAATATCAAATTGTATGATGAGAAATGTTTTATTATGAATAATGAGAATTATGGAATAGACATGTCTTTCAGTTATTTGCCACACCAACATGGGTTTCACTGTATATTTTAATTCACAGTCTAAGTCTCTCCTGTTCTTATGCATTGCAAAAACAAGTCCTGGAGGAAAATATGCTTCATGTAGCTCCATCTGTTTTAAATTTAACATTTTTCAGCATTGCCAAAGCATGATACTGCCACTGTCACTATTAACACAGCCTGTTATCTGTCTGGAATGTCCCTTGATCATGGAAACACGTGTACTCATTCAGTCAGAAATCATGTGAAACATTTCTAAAGCTTGCATAATAGTCATAGAATTACTCTAAACAAACAATTATGCCTCTTGGTCAACACAATTAGTTCAGTTGCCATTTACACTCAAAAATAAAGGTTCCAAAGGGTGTTTTTTTTTACAGCAATGTCATAGAAGAACCATTCTGGGTTACCTAAAGAACCTTTCAGTGAACAATACTTTTTATTTGAACTTTTTTCCCTCTCAGTGTGAAGATGAAGAACATTTTAATCATCTGAAGACCATTTGTTTTCAGTGTAAAGAAACTTTTGTGCAATGCAAAGCTTCCATGGACGTGAGCTAGTGATGGCGGCAGCAGCAACAACAACAACAACAAAACAACACACTTTTTTTTTTTTTTTTTTAGATTGACATTATAAAGTATAAAGCCTGTGTTAATGACACCTGTGGTCAAAATAGATATGCTATAATATTATCAAAATGCAATAAAAAGACAATCTATTGGTCTGAACTTTGTTTTTCAGAGCCGTTTTGACATATAGCATAACTGTTGGATAAACCATATAGAGTAGACACTGCGGGAATCTTTTAACACAAAAGTGATCAGTCACCCGGATAAACAACTCACTGCACTTCACGCCCAGACAAACTAGTTATCAAAACAAAAGCACTTTCAGTCTGTTTAAAGGTCATACATAAATACTGGATTGACTTACCCGGCTAATATCACATGCACTGTGCTTTTGAAAGTGTGCAAATGTCAGATTTCCCTGCACGGATCCAGAGCACATTATATATATGTATATATTTTTAGCAGAACTTCAACACATTCCTACAACACCTCCGCCGTCTCTATTACAACGCAATACGTCACTCCAGGTGAGCCGAGAAACACCCACCTGTGATGCGCTTATACTTCCTCAAACTCTCACACATTGCAGAATCTTGCGTTTTTATTTCTTTTCATACAAATCAGATATTAATTTATGCACTTATGACTAGACAGAACATGTGTTTAATTTATTTTTATCTATTTTCTATAATCTACTGATTTTCCTGTAGTCTACTTCAACTGTAAAATGCTAATTGCGCCATCTGCTGGTAAAGTTTGGCACTACATGAACCCCGCTAAACTTTAGTTACTCTTGCTGCTTCTGAATTCATGAACTAAACCTTCATTGAAGTTCAATCTTCTGTTAATCTTTCTATTCAACTTTCACTTGTCTTGCGATGCCTGTTCAAATGGACTATATAGGAATATTTAAAAGTAAATCTTGCAAACACTATACTAACATCCTGCAATCAGGTTTAAATATTGAGGTTTAGGATATTATAAATACTATATAGAGGCTACATTTATAATGTTTATGTACTACCTATATCCTCCTATCTCATTAATGGTAATTTATTTCTTGCTGGGATTTATTTGTAACATTCAGTCCTGTAACTTAATTTGTATTCATTAAACCTCTGTAAAAATAAATACATTTTAAAAAGATTAGACTATATATCAGCTAAAGCATCATTTAAAATGTCACTGAAACTGCTCCTTGTTTAACAGTTTAAGCCTGAGGAGCTGAATTGTCACTTTATAACATGTTTAATGTATTGGATGTGTTTTTGTAATGTATAGTAAGTATGTCACAGGCAAATATTATTTAAATTTTTATTACATTACTTGTTTTG
>RJVU01028295.1:218622-259510 GCA_003731715.1 Anabarilius grahami | reverse complement strand
CTTATAAGCATTGAAGTAATTATGAATAGAAAATCTTCTAATGGCAATGGCGTTCATATCTTTGATTTCAGCATCATTATGGCATCTGATAAACAAAAGCAGAATGTTCCCAAACACAAGGAGGGCCATGCTTATCACTTACATATACTTGTAACTTGTGTTTTTTTTTTTTTTTTACAGTTGTACAGAAAAAAAAACAAAAAAAAAACACTTAAAATACATCAACTCTAACCATCGCACAATGTATGACACAGGAAAGACAAGTGATATTATGCATGTGTAAATATGCACACACATTTACTTTCTCACATATGCACGCACACATACAGAATCACATCCGGCACTTTTCTGATGTCTAGTTACACTAAACACATTAACAATAGATAATGATCTACAGTTGCCAAGCAGAGAGGAAAAAAGCTTCATTTTTGGGGGGGACCACAGCATGGCGGAATACACTGTCATGATTTCATGACATATTAAGCTACCAATATCATTTCCCCTCCTAAAGTGAACTTCCTATGTAAATCTCAGTACAGATGACAGGGATTTTTTAAAATTAAAGATGCAATAGAATATTTAAGACATTGGCTTCATATGGGTTTTACTCTCAAAATCCTTTCTAATAAACATTTCAAGCTTTGTTATCTGGGAAGACTTTCTATGGCCAAATATTAATTGTGATCTCTGACACCATCTTCTGGTGAAATATTGTTTTTGCATTATGTACAGTGGGGTCAAACATCCAAAGAAACTACTGGTAAAATATGTATACTTTTTTGATATTTCCAAATTGCACAATTATTTTATATAAAGAAATAAAGATGTACCATAACGCAAAGCATTACTTTATGTAAGTATACACCTGTTCAGTACTATCATACTTCATAGATTATGACCGCATGAAGTACATTTTAAAAAGCATTCAAGCAGAGTACATGTGATTTCCTTGACATATATTATCTATCTATACATGAAAATACTACTAGAGATTTGAAATGAGACATAAAACAAGCAGGAGGGAGATGTGTGAAGTATTAGTTGGGGAGTGCTAAAAATATTTTCAGAATTTTCTGCAAAATAATTTAGATCTTTTTAGTTCTTAAGACTGCTAAGTAAATCATATACACAAGACCTGACCACATTAAAACATTTGTTTCATTCATTTTCACTCATTTTAACGGTACAACGCATCTTCAGAACTAAGACTCTGAAGAAGTGATGATGAAGTGGTCGAGCAAGCAGAACGCTGTCTGGTGACCCATCTGTGGTTTGGGTCTAAAGGGTCTGGCAGATTATGAACCGTGTCAGCAGAGAGTTGTGCAAGAGGAGATGGGGACTACTGTTTCGCTATGTCGCCTTTCTTTAAAATGATCTGCCGTTGCCATGGCGCCAGCTTGGTTTCATCATAGCCTAGTGTTCGTAGTCGCTCCAGTTCCGACTTCTCTTCGCTCTCCTTCTCCATTTGCTGTCGTTCCTCCTCTTTTCTGCAGGGATGAGAAAAGAAAATGAGGTACATTAACATGTTTTTCATAAAATTACATATAATGCACATTAATACAATTAAAATGTTGCATAGTCTTAGTTGAATAGGAACTACTTCTACAACTACCGTTAGTACTGCTACGATTACTAGCGAATATCTCACCTTTTCTGTTCCCTGTCCATCCAAGAGTGAATAAAAGAAATTAGAGGATTACATGATATATATAAATATATATATATATATTAAAATTTTGAACATAAGTCACTACAACATTCAAAAACACTACAACAGAAAATGTTTTACTTACTTCTTACCACTTTGGCATTATGATCCACAAAAGATATTGAGAGTAAAAGACAGAAAATTCACAGATTTGCATGGAAGAAATGCATAGAAGAAGGCAGAACTATAAGTCTTATTCATTAGGCTAGTCATAAATAGCATAAATAAAGCTATTACTTTTTGATATTAGAAATTGGTTCCCTTTATCTTTAAAAGTTATGGTTGGTCACAGTACTGAGATAAACACTAAATTGTTTGAAAATGTGATGAATGAGGTATACAAACAATAAACAGAAAAACACAGGAGATAATTAGAAGGAAACAGAAAGACAAAATCAAGAGCCTTGGCTTTAACTTACTTCTCTTCATCCAACTTTTTCTTCATAATATCTCTCCTCCAGGCAGGTAAGGAAGCCAGACGGGCCGCCTCTTCTTCAGCCTGTCACACACAGGAAACAATGACACATAGCTGATGATGAGATCAGCAAAGATTTTTTAGGTTAATAACATTTTGTGTAGACAACTTCAAGAGCATTTTTGACGTCACTACAGTGACCTAAAAAAATCACAAAGCATTAGAGTGAAAAAAATATACAAAAGCAGTCACTGGGCCAGTACCCTTTCAAAAGATACTAATATGTACCTTTAAGGTACTAACATGCACCCCTTAGGTGTAAATAAGGTACAAAGGTGTACCTTTTGAAAGGGTACTGCCCTAGGGACAGCTTTTGTACCTTTTTTTTTCTGAGAGTGTATGTAAAAGTATCTTGAATGCTAGAATACTGGAAACACTAAAAAGCTCAATAGATAAATCATTTTATACTGTGAAGTACAATACATAAATCTAAAAATAAATTAATATAAATAAAAAAAACTAATCCTATCACTTTTATAGGCCTGCCTGTGATCCTGAGAGATCCTGAATGCTGCTATCAGGCCATGCTAAATGTGTCCTGAACATAACGACAGTAGGTGTGTTTAACTTGAAGCGGTGCTGCGCAGACCGAACGGTGTATGACATCAAAGCACCCAGTGCTTGAAGTGGAAAAATAAAAGTGCCGGTACTCCTGATGCTGAAGAAGGGAGGGTGCAGCGGGCTTCCGTACATGCAACATGTCAGAAGTGCCAGTGACAAAGACTTTCGGTGCATTCCAAGTGGGCTATATCGCCCTCTGAAGGGCACTAAAGAGTGAAAACAATCATGGCCGCCATATTGGAGGGTCATTCCAAACCGAAGCGCTCAAAACGGGCAACTTCAAATGGCCCTTCGGAATGGAGGATTTCAAAGGGTACAACAGATGGACACTTCAGACCCCCATGATCCTTTGCACAGGGAAGTTGTTTGACATCACAGAATAGGTACAGGAGGCTCGGAGTTAGATTTTACCTATAAATGTATGTATAGTATTTTTCTATACTATTGTAATATTTATACGAGCTAGATTTGGTACATTATTATGGTCAAAATGACATTGTACTTCAACAAAAATACTTTACAGCTCCCTTTATCAGTCCATTCAAATGTTTCAAATACATAGACACAGTGTACATTATATTTGACGTAAAAGACCGGCAGTAGCTTATAATGTTACTACAGTAAATTAATGCGTATTAATACAAAGAGTACACCAGGGGAAAAAAGACGAAGGCACCTCCTTGATTGTCTTGTTAAGATGACGCAGAAGTGCGTTCCAAAAATTTTTTTTTTTGACCCCTACAGCCTTCATCCCTTCGAAGCTCTCACTCCGGAGGGTAAACCCTTTGAAGTAATTAGGGCATAGGGGTGAGCCCTTCCGAATGGAATGCAGGGTAAATATATAGAAAGACAGTGCACTCGTATTATTATGAAAGGGAGAAAGTGCAATACGCAATATGGCGGAATAAGTCCCGCCAAAGAGCCAATAGCCGATTGGTAAAGTCATTGCAGCTGCCGTTAGAAGCTCCGGTTCTAGAGAAACAGTCAGACACGCTTCCTATAGAGATGTGCATGTAGGACTGCGCATTAGCTTGATCCAGCCTGAAAAATGCAGTTTTTTTATTCATGATTCAAGCGTTTAGAAACAACATTTATGAGACAGTTGTTGTCAGATTTTATTGGTGATTTCAAATATAAAAATTTAATCGAAAGCTTGGCGAACAGCTTTGGAGAATTTGATGTTTCCCCATTCAAAGAGATAGGAGCTGCACTTGCATAACCAAGAGGCATTTCAAAGATGGCTGCCGAGTGAAATGACGTCTCTTAAAGGGACTTTGCCGGTGTTCTGCCAAATTTTGAGCCCCCGACAGATTATTACCCCCCTAGTATTAGTAGGTTTATGAGTAGGTGTTGGGGAGGTGTTAGGATTAGGGTTGGGGTTAAGATTAGGCAATCAGGTCGCGACTTCAACGAGGGGGTAATAATTTGACAGGGGGTCGTAATTCGGCACAACACCGGTACTGAGTACCGGCCCACTTTGAGTACTGAGAGTACCACGAGAGCGATTCGAAATCATATTACTCTCTAATCGCTCTCGCAGTACTTTGATGTCATACACCGATCGGTCTGCGTAGCGCCACTTCAAGTCGAACACACCTAATAGAGCAAAGCACCTAATATAGAAAAGTACGTCATATAGCACCTAATATAACATCATATTATTTTACTTAAGTACAGTTTTACCCATATCATGTTTTTATTTTTGTACTGTTACATTTACAATCAGTCTAAACCAGCTTGTCTGTAAGGGCAGGTAGGGCAGAGCCCCACCAAAATATTCATTCAAAACATAGACCTCTCTATATAAACTGAATCGTGAATTGTAAATGTGTTCAGCATTCTGTAACAAATATTTTCTGATTTTCTGACTATTTTAAGTCGTAAAGTGAGCAGAACATATTACAATTTATTGTATGAATTCGGCAGGCATGTATTATGATACTAAGTGGGGCAGCGGGTGCCTGAGCCCTCCCCAGCTCTACAGCATCCCACAATTTTCCAATGTAAATCTGTGGTAAAAAATGGAACTGCAGCACGTGCTAATGTGAATAATGTGAAACATTTTTTGTTTGTTCTGTGAATATAAATGACTTTCTTTTCCTCACTGGAATTCCTCCACATCCTGTAACATTCTAAAACAACATTCAGATGCAATAAATACTAAGGCAATACTCGTTTTATGCGTGCCTTTCATTCAACATTAGAGTGCCACCATCAGGCTGAATAACGCAAGGACATTAGACCTCCCAAAAGTGTTCTGCATGTGTTACAAAATGTTTATCATAAACTAACGCTAAGACCCAGAATATGCCCTACCTAAATTTATGAACTAGTGGTGAACTCGGATTCTCCAGTGCAACCAAAACTCCTCCAACATAGTAGGATCCAACTATTTGTTCAAATTCCACGGTTTTCATACAGAATATGCCACCAAAACCCTTTAAGACACTCTTTAAAAAATACACAGTTTCTGTATACACTGCCCAATAAAGTTTTTTTTTTCTTTCACTCAGACAGGTAGTGTGTGCACAGTGTGAAAAGTGATCTTCTTCCTCCATTCAGATGGTAACTATAGCCCAGCAGAGGGGGAGGCCATCTTCAGCTTCTCATTTCCCCTCCAAACGGATCGATTACCTCAAATGCTACTGTGGAGCCACATCAGTGGTAACAGCCAGAGTAAACTAATCTGTGTCTTAATATTTCATTATTCCCTTGGGAATTATATGCCAAGAAAAAAAAAAAGGGAAAAAAATTGCTAAAAAAATTGCTTGATAGATGAAGATGCTTGGAAAATGCTTTGATAGATGCAGAAGTTTAGAGGGTGCAGCAATAAATGATGAAACACGTGACCGCACACACTGATGTTATTTCTTGCTATATAACAATCAGATCAAATAATTAGCTGTTCTTCCATCAATACTTTCATTAATAATGTAGTATTGCTTTTCTTTAAAATGCTGGGTTGCCTTCGGATTCTGCCTAATAATTTGAAAAATTTGAAAGACATTAAATGACAGCTCAAAAAAAATATTATATAACCTCTTCATGAAGAAGGCTATACTGAATCTATAGAAGAAAAATAAATTCTATTGCTTGTATAAGAGTACATAGTTACTGTTTAAAGTTTGTAGTTGAAAGGTTAGTAAAGAACGATATTTAGAACGATACAGCCAGAGTTAAATGTTAAATGTAAAGAGAGATAAATGCATTTGTACAGAGAAATATTTTGGTCTCATGAAAATATTTCACCTAAAANGTGAAATATTATAACAATTTATAATAACTGTTTTCTAATTTATGTAAGCAATAAGGTACGAGAGGCTGTGCTGTATCGTGAATAAGTCACGGCTGAAGGGCGTTGTTAGGCACGACGCGAAGCAGAGTGCCTGGAACCCCTTCAGCCGTGACTTATTCACAATAAAGCACTAGCCTCGAGTACCTTATTGCTTTTATAAAACAGTTACCACACAATACAAATATTAAAGCCAGAAATATGTATCAATGCAACTTTCATGAAGTAAACGTTTTCTAAAAGCCTAAAATAGTCCCTGACCGTGAAAAGCAACAGAAGTTACATTTTCACGCCATTCTTTATGAGTCTGTCAGTCATTGTTTTGAAAAACGGAACAAGACGCAACTGACAAATGCTTTCACTATTGCTGTTTGTCATGTGAAAACCCCTTAAATGTTAAAAGGACAAGATGATACATCAGACATTTAAACAGATTTTTTATTATTTACATGGGTGACCTGAAGGAAAATGCTAAATATGAACGCAGGTAATAAACTCGCTCACTCGATCTTTTTCTCACAATACTCTTCTACAATATATACCAAGCTTCAATGAACAATATCAATTGAGAACATACAGTTTACGTTGCTAAGAGTGGTTGCTAAGGGTGTTGTGTAGTGATACACAGAACCATTGGGTGAAGCGGTCATAGCCGTGTTTTATCGTGAATAAAACACAGCTATTGACCAATCAGAATCAAGGACAGGAACTAACCATTTATAAGCATTGTTACAAGTTTTTCACGATAGTTTCCCTCAAAACTGCCATTATGGTATGTGTCCAGATGCTTTTGAGTTTTTGTTGTTGTTGTTTGTTTGTTTTTTTAATTCTCATGCCTGAAGCAAATCACATTAAATTATTACATTATCAAAATATAATATTACTTTTAATTTTGGGTATGGAAATATGACCTAAAATATGGCTCTGTGATATTAAATTATACGAGTTAATTAAAGATGTCACCTAAAACATTTTACTTTTCCCTCAAAATATAGAGCACATACTACAGAACAGAGTTGTAACATTGTGCATATTTAGTATCTGCCATTATATACTTTTCTAATTTACACACTTTCAATACTGCTGGAGTTCACATACTGTACACACTTGCATACAGTCCTGCCTTCTTAAGAAAATGGCTGCTAAATGCCCTCAAGAACACAGCTTGAGCTTGACTCCAAAAATAGCCGTGATGCCATAGTTAACTCTAATTCTTATTTAACTCTTTAGATAAGTTAAATCCATGGAACCTAACAAGAGTTGATCATTTGTAGAGCAATAAATTATTGTACTAAGCAAGCATTAAATTGTAAATTTAAGTCATTTAGTAAAATATGGGTTTGTAAAAAGGTGTTCAATCATTTTATTAATGTTGTAATAGGAAATCACAAATGAAATGACCTCGACTTATGTATCCAATCATAAACTTTAGATTTATTTAATTTTGTCTATATTTCTCAAAAAAAATTAACAAACCATCAAACTGACACTTCAAACATGGCTAGATGGAACAAAACTGAAACAGCTGAACAATTTAAACGCCAATGTTAGGTGTAAAAAAACTTATGAATATCAATGGCAATAAAAACCTTTGCTAACTTAAGTAGAAATCCACCTGCTTTTTAAAACCTCTTAAAAACAACATTGCCAAACATATCTGCTATCAAAAGATAATCAACCTGAAAGATAAACAAAAAGGTCAAGAATTCTCATACACAAATGCATCATGGTTAAATAAATAAAAGCATTGATTATGTTCAGAAACTAGGAGTTGTGTGTTCTTAACTCAAAACAGAGCAAGAACACTAAGAAAAGAGGGAACACATTCCCTCTTATACTAAAAAATGATACTGATATTTTCCAAATAATTATGCAACATGCAAAATAAACCATTTAAAACAGATGATGTAAAACATATTGTAACAGCAATTTATGTCAATGGTATTCTTCTGATACACTCAACTGTAAGTCATACAAATACCAAACAATAGTCCAAAGTTACAAAATTCAAATGGCTTCATTTAATGAATGAATCAGAAGAAATTCAATCAAAATGATGTTTAAAAAATGGTCAGAATAATCTTTTACTTTTAATTTATTTAATTTCAAGAATATGTATTTTGTGCTTCAAAGTGTGAGCTGATTATTTACTTAGTAGCTATAACAATTGATGATTTAAAGCACTTTCAACAGATGGATATCACTGTTCAGATAAACTAGCACACTTAAAGTGAGTGTGCATTATTTCATTGTTTATATCTTATATACTCACTGAAAAGTTGTTCTGCTAAAAAAGACTGTGATCTTTCCTTCACTTCACCCTGTGAGATGAGGTGCTGTGTTTTCTTTGATATTTCTATGTATTTATTGTTTTATCTGCATGACAGCAGTTTGCAAAACATATCAATATTGACTTTTGAGGCCTAAATTTACATTTTACACCACAGCTTACAGTTGGTCGTAAGAAGTCTGATGACAAATGATGACGGGACAGGTTGTTGCTTAAATTCAGTAAAGCTCAACATTTGATTGTTTATTTTGACAATCAAGACGTCAAAATTTTCTAAAAGTAAACTGCCCCTGTGACCAAACTGTTTGCTGATCTGCTTAAACACAAGCATTTATTCTGTCTCCTGATAACTGTGTTTCATCCTTCAAATAATTTGACCTGATAAGTCAGATGTCAAACATCTCAGCTTCCTTCTCTTTCCAGAAGGCGAAGCTTCGATCAATATATCTAATAATTTCCTCATTGCTAAACTCTTTAAGTTCATAAATAAGCTTGATGGAGTCCTCATTGGGCTCCTCTTTGGTATTTGCTGGGCCCTGTTCGTTCACAGTGTGTGGGGCTTCCATCTGCGGGCTTTCAGCTGTTATGGTTGCTTGCGTTACTGTGTTTTCTGACTGTGGTGCTCCTTGTGCTGCAATGTAATCATGTGGTAGTTGAACTTCAGTACCACTCTTCTGTATTGCTGTATCATTTGTAATGTTCTCCGCTGAGTCTTCTGAGGAGCCCTGTTGGGTGGCCATTGCACAGTCATCTGAAGTTGGCCCTGGGTGTTCAAAGGGGACATCTGGTGGTGAAATACTTGAAAGACTTGTGTCAGCTGGAGCCGCTTGTGATATGCTAACGGATGCCTGCAGAACCTCTGGAGGGAGAATGAGCTCAGCAGCTTCCAGCAGCCCACCACCCTCCACAGAGTTACCAAAATACTTCACCTTGATATCCTCAAATCCATCTGACCAATCATGTTTCCCTTTCTCAATACTCTCCATTACATCTCGGTGGAACTGGCGGATCACTTCCCATGGGTGACTGCCAAGTCTGTCAAACATTTCATAGCAAAGCAAGTGGCGGAACTTCCGCTCAGTGCGGGACATGTTCATCTCAAGAAGCTGGAAGTAGCCAAGCATGAAAAGGTCAAGGGTTAGACTCTCATATTGAACAGGTGACCCGTTGATGTGGGGAAGGAAGTGCTCAGGCCAGTAGATCATCTGAGCTCGACTGAGTCTCCGGATTTGTCGCGTGGGCACCTGGCTCATAATGGTCCTCCAGTGGCCAAGAAGATTTCCCACAACCTGTCTCTGTTTCATGAAATACAGCAGTTGGTCATCCTCCATTTGCATGGTACCATCTGGCTTAGCTAGGTTCTGATAATACAGGGAATGACAGTCATTCTCTTCAACACTTAGAGTCTTCCCTCTTCCTGAGCACTTGTAGGATTCAGTCATTGTGTACTTTCTCCAGTGTTCCAGGAACAGAAACACAATCCTCTCCTTTCGCATCTCGATGCACTCCTGGACATAGCTCAGGTCTGTCTGCACCTCTAGACTGCGGGTGAGCTGCTCTGATGATAGTGGATTCATAGAGATTTCAGGGTGGTCATGGTGTTCTGAGTCGGATGGTCTTGTTCTTTCAGGCCCAGTGTATACCAAAGTTGCATGGGACTGTGTTATAGGTTCCTCATTCACCAATGGTAAATTTGGATCTTGCTCTATTGGTGGCCCATCTCCGACTTGTGAGTTGCTCTCACTGAGAGAGAACAGCAGCTCATCCTCCAAGATTGGCTCTGATGGGTAGCTACATTCACTAACTGCCGGCAAGGACCTTGTACGTTTGTATATGCGGTTCATTTTGTCATCCTCATACTTTGACTGGCTATGAATTTCGTAATTAGCTTTCAGGTTCTTCACTGACACACCACACTGCTTAATCTCCTTCTCCACATCCTCTCGAGTGGAGAATGATTGTGATCGGCCAATGTTTCCAGAGGCCACTGTATTTGAGATTCCTGTTTGGCCCTTTCCATTCTTCAGACCTTCGTACGTATATCCTTGAGTGATCATTTCCAGAATATCGATCTCCTTTCCACCCAAAGTGGCGAGCAAGATGGCCATGCTTTTGAGCAGCGTGGAGATCTTGCTGCACCAGGCTGGCAAGTCTTCTGCTTGCCCATGAACCTGTTTGGGGTTGACAGAGAAGTGGTCTTGGTTCAAAGCTGCAGACACAGGTAAGAGTTGCTTCAACTCTTGCTCCAGCTGTTCCAGATCTTTCTCCACCTCTGTCACTTTGTGCATGACCTGGAGGTTCTCAATCTGCTTCTCAATGCGGATAAGGTCGTCCTCTGTCATTAGTTCTCCAAATGGACCCAGAATAGCATTGTGCACGTGAGAATAATGCCAGTCTTGGGCTTGATAGTATCCACTGGCAGCAAACTAAAGTAGGTTCAGAGGAGGATATAGAAAGGAACAAAACAGAGGAGGGGATGCCCTTCAGCTTTTGGATCCGATGCGTTACATACACGCTTTTAAATTCTCTTCACCCCAAACGTTTCAAACTTTACATGAATTTAGTGGTGCGATGATACTGCCTTGTTTTTACCGAGTTGACTTGCAAAAGAAGATTCAGCCAAAAAAAAATAACTGCAAGACAGCTCATTTGTCTTAAAATGTATTTTCTAGGGTTATTAAATAAAAATCTGGGTTACTTTCAAATGATTGTCTATGGATACAATCAGTGACATGCTATTGAATACTACAAACAATAATTTCAATGCAATCCTCAGTTTGTAAAAAAAAGAGAAAAGAACAGGGACTATACAGAAAAATGCTTACTGTGGAAGTCTAGTAGGTAAGCAAATTTAAAAGCTCATATTTTTGTAAAAGCACTTGAATTAATTGAGCCATAAAGTTGCCTAAAGTGTCCTTGTGGGACTTTTCAAGGTGGAGTTTTGAGTTACCATCATAATCTTTGTGGATGGAGTGTGCATAATTCACTTCCATGTAAATACTTTTTGTTTTCACATAAAGCTGATATATGTGTTATGTCACTTCCTGTTATCCTTGTGCAAATTGGGTTTACTTTTTAGCTGGTCATGGCATGAACCGAAAGATTAGTTACAAATTTGTACAGACAGGGTTGGTAAGCTATTCTAAAACACCTCATGATAACACATGTAATGTTCAAGGCTTGCTGGATACTTTTCTGCTAGACTTCCAATGTAAGGGTATTTAGAGTAATGTAAGTGTTGTACGTGTGTTGTACACTACAAGTGTATTTGCATGTTTCCCATTTAGTTTACTTAAGACAAGTCTAAATTTTTTGCCTGTAATTCCACAGCCTGCCACAGATGCTGTCCATATAGATATTAATTTGAAAATGACCCAGAAGTTTCCATACTTTATCTGTAAACTATATTTAGCTTGTTTCCAGGGACCATGACCAATTTCCACTAATCTTAAAAAAAAAAAAAAAAAAAAAACTTTCAGGGCATTAACAAGATGTATGAAAGTATAAGAAAAACTAAAAGGTTAATGAGTAGAATGAGCAAGATGACCAACTGCACTTCATGCTGTAAGCGCCAGCTGCAGTGTGAAGGGGCTTTGCATCACACCACTGAATCCCCATGTAAAAACTTAGAGCTGTCGTCCACCATCGCCAGTAAGCCACATTAAACTAATACTTCCTTAGTAAATGTCAAACACACTTAGGCTTGTGTTGAGATGGTCACGACAGCCCCAAATTAAACACTGCATCACTCAACACAGAGTATAGGAAAAGCCAACCAAATGTCACACTGCACGACATTCACTTGAGTTCCCGCACTACGAAAACCAGACCAAATAAAGATTGAGTATTATTTTAAAAGTCTGTCTTCACCATAGGCTGAAAACCATGTCTGATCAGTAATATGAAACTCTTTACTCTTTAAAGAGATAGTTCACCCAAAAATGAAAATTCTGACATTAATTACTCACCCTCACATGTCATTCCAAACCCTGTAAGACTTTCCTTCATCTTCGGAATTTTGTTGATGAACTCTGAGAGCTTTTTGTCCCTCCATTGATAGCTACGCAACTGACAATTTGACGCTTCAAAAAGTTCATAAAGAATTTAGGCTTTTATTCACATGTAAACATTTATCAACTTACACATCATTTGTGGTAAATGGAGACTCAAGCATGTTCGCTTGACGTGCGAGAACCAATGAGGTTCATTCTCGTGTGTTAAGCAACACATATAAGCTTCCGCAAGAGGTTTGTTCTCATTTGTTCTCACTTTGATGATTTAAACAGTTCATAAAGAATTTAGTCTTTTATTCACATAAAACATTTATCAACTTACACATCATTTGTGGTAAACGAAGCCTCAAACATGTTCGCTTGACGTGCGAGAACCAATGAGGTTCATTATCGTGTGTTACGCAACACGTATGAGCTTTCACAATAGGTTTGTTCTTGCGCTTCAAGCAAGTTCGGTTGAGCTTCTGTTTATGTTTGCTGATCAATGTTTATATGTGAATGAAAGCCTAAATTAAATCTGTTCATCATATCTTCAGAAAATTTGGACTTAACCGCTCAATTCATTTGGATTAGTTTTACGATCTCTTTATGAACTTTTTGAAGCGTCAAAGTGTCAGTTGCGTAGCTGTCTAAGGAGGGACAGAAAGCTCTCCGATTTCATCAAAAAGATCTTAATTTGTGTTCCGAAGATGAACAAAAGTCTTATGGGTTTGGAACAACATGTGGGTGAGTAAATGATGACAGAATTTTCATTTTTGGGTGAACTAACACTTTAAGCTTTACAAATCAGAGCCAACTCTAACATTCATGTTTGTTTTACCAGCTATTTGACTTTGCAATCAAGTACATCCAGAAGGACACATCGATGTATTCACAATAAATATGTAAGGAAAAAGTAGCCGATAGCCTTTGATTCGATAATACCATCTAAGGCAAGTATAAGCAATCCAGCCAAGCTGACTGATGCTTGCTGTCATGTAAAGCAATGTTCCCTGGACAAAATATATACAAATATAATACCTACACAATATTATTGATTCAATCATCAATTAATATCTCATCCCAACACTAATTCTCAATCCTTGCATCTCTTAACTACAAATATCTAGGATTTATGTACTGACAATTCCTGCTAACCCGAAAATGTCTGCATTTATGAAATAATTCAGAGCAGCACAAATGTTTGCTCATTCACACAACACTGCTATGGTTACCCAGAGATCATAAACTTCTAAATTGTTGGATATCCTTTAAAAAAAAAGTGTATACTCAAAATCACCATGCAGACACTCACTGCTCAGCTATCCTCCATGTAGATACTGTAGCTCAAACCTCAATTTCATCTTTATAAATTTACATTTGAAATCATAAGTCTTCTTAAAATCGAATGAGGTGATACTAAAGCTCACACTACTAAAACTACAGGAGGATAGTGCTGATCTCATAAGCTGAGAAAATGTACTCATTTCCATTTATTAACTGTAAATGTTAAATTGTTAGTCTTTTTTATAAACAGCAGTCTATATAAACATTTCAAAACAATTAGACATGAACTGTGCTTTTTATTTAGTGTGCACTGTATACTGCCTAGTGCCTACTATTAACAGCAGCATGCTACATTGTTGTCACATGTGGCATCCAAGTATCATCTAGTATGGTTATAATATGGTTATTTTGTATTTTAAATTATAATGACCTTCAACACGTTGACTTAAAGCCACAAAGCTCCATTTTGAAAGCTTTGGTTTAAGTATCTAAATGTTGAAATCTAAGCTGGATAAGAGATGCACTGCCTCAGCTTATGCTTAAAACACCCAACTGTTTCATCACTCACCTTTCTCTTGTTCTCTTCCTCCTCTTGCATCTTCACTTGTAGTTTCCTCACCATCACCTGTCTCTTCCATTCTGGGATGGCTCGGCCCTGCTCGTCATGTGTGGGCACCAGACTTTCAACATCCACCATACTGGATTTGCTCTGGACTACAGCAGTATTTCCATTGACGGTGGTTGCAAGCTGCTCACTGCTCTGAGAAGTGGACAGGTTCTGGGGCGACCCACCGCTTGTCGTGGGAGTGGGTGGCGTGGATGGACAAATAGGCGGTGGAGATTCTGGTTTTGCGGATTGGGTGTCATTGGGCTGGGGTTTTGGCAGAGGCTCCGGCGGCGATGTTGGACGTTCCTCCTGGAATTCAAAATGATCAATTAGAATTGAATGTTCCAGAAGAAAATATAGAAATAGTGACAGCTGATTTAAATAAAAAAAACACAAAAAAATAAAGACTCTTCAATGGTACTTCGTAGCATCTAAGGATCAGTAAACAACTCTCTTCCTATCTTATAGATTTCCTATCTTATAGATTTTTTTGTTTATTTTTGTACAATAAACATTTTTGTTTTGCGTTTGCTATTTGATGTTCAATGTAAAATCAGATTTTTTAAGCAAAACTTGAGAATCTCTTGAGAAACATGAAAAAAACTCTACTTATCAAGAACTATTTTACCAGGGATCTTGAGTTGGTTATATGGTTCTTTGGAGATTAAAACATTGCATGTCTCATACATTTAAAAAAATGCATTACAAAAACTAAAAACAGAGCAATTCCAAAATTCAATCCTAATTATGTCTTTGTCAGACTCAAAATCACCAGTTTGCAATTCAGAATTTTATGAAAGCTCAGACGTATACAACTTTACCGCTGTGATGTAATAAAAATGGCACCAGGCCTTCAATATAGAAAATTTAGAGGAGAATAATGTCATCAACACAACAACAGAGACATCTTGTAATTACAATATTTGTAATCGTTACTCAACATTAAACTTTGGAAAATTAAAACATTTCATTTATATGAGCAACCATACAAGTGTCAGACTTTTTGTTGTAGTCTAGAAATTACTGGTCAGCAAATTAAGGCAGATGAAAGGATTTTAACGCTCCACTGTCATTTCCTCAATTATATAACTTTAATAAATTGTGCTATTGTTTTACAGCACCAATAACTGAGTTACACAAGCCTCTCACTGAACTGGCTGAATTATCCTGGACAATAGATTTGGTGCCCGATCGCTCAGCTGCACATTTATAATGCTTCAAACTACGATTTTATACACTGTAATTTTGTTCTGGATTTCATTACTTGTTGTGGCCCTAGCAGTTTTATTTTGGGAATACTGATTCCCAATATCTCCTTAATAATAACTGGAAAGTTTTTCTATTCTTATTCAATACAGATTTATTTTCTCATGTATTTAAAGAAAGCTCACGCAATGTCCTATGTGGTATGGTATCTATGTGGCATATCTGATTTGGCTTCTGTTTCTGTCGATAAATATCAGTATTTCTACTGCAAACAATGTTACTTCACATCTCAAGCCAAACAATGACAGTGACACCCAAATGAGAGATAACAGGTTACAATTAGACAACGGCTATAACTCATATCATAAAATAAAATATTTTTCATTTCTGAGAATCCCTATTAAGAATATACATAACTCAGTACAAACTTATAAGTAAAATATTACAATAATAACAATGTTCTTGACAGGCTTCAGAAATTGAATTGTTTTCACTTTATAATGAAGAACTAAATTTAGTAAAGAAAAAGTAAAATTAAAAAAGAAAGGGTGCGTGACCTACGTTGTTCCCCGCTGTGCTGCTGTTAGAGAAGACGGTCGTGTAGCCTTTACTGTGAGGTGTCGGCTTCAGACTCTTCCCAGCTTTAATTTCGGCCAGAAGCTCAGAATTATCTCCAGTGGGGGACATCATGTTGAAGGATTTATTGCCTGAGATAAAGACAGAGGGAAACTGAGCCAGGATGGATGGATGTGTGAAGCGAAAGAAAGAGGCACACCGGACAAGCTTCTCCCCTAAATATTTAATTTAAAACCCCAGACGTCTAAACAAATGTCTAAAGCACTCGGTAACTGTGCTAGTACTAAACAGTTACTAATTAAATGAATACACACACTGAATAAAGTATAAAAAGAAAGGACTAAAAGTAAAGCTCAAAAAAGAAAAATGTTCAGGCCTTTGTTGAAGTTTCAACCATCAAAATTATTTAAAACGTACATTATTTAAATGCCTTGACCCACTGCTATGTGTAGAAATAAATTGTAATAATAATTCTAATAATCATAATTCTTTGTAGCAAATTTGGTGAATTTGACTGAAAGAACGATAGTGGCTGGGAAATGAGGCCCAACGGGATTTTATGAGACTTATGATGTGAAAATATGGAACTTTATTTAAGATTGTTATATAACATAATCTACTTGACCAAAAGTGGCCTCTGCTCTTTAAGTTTTGGTCCCATAATACATTGCAGTGCCAGGAAACAAAAGGTTGTTGTACATAGTGTCTAATAACAATCTCTAAACATGATTTTATCCTCTTTATATATGGAAATGATATAAAGTGAGAAAAAAAACTTTTAACCAGAACGTTTAATCCACCAGAAAGGCACTAAAGTATTACCGAATATAAATGAATGCTGACAGCTACAGGTATAAATAGAGCACAAAGCTACTTGGCAGAAAACAGAAAAAAAAGCATAGCAAAATAATGTACAAATAAAATAAAAATAAATATAAATAATACAACAAAAATCAGTATATAAAAAGTATAACTGAAGATGACTGAGGTATCTGCACTACTCAAACTCTCAACATCATTTTTCAACTTCTCAAATGTACAAACTGAAATAAATTAACAGTATTAAATAAATAATAAAATAAATGTACATCACCTGCTGTTTTTGATTTAAACCTCCAGAGTGCCTCGTAACAGACGTGCTATTGTTTTGTCATAGCTGTGGTTATGAAAAAGTCTTCTCAGACCAAGAGAACCGGTCAGATCTACAACCCTCCTGATTCAAACTCTCCTCTCCTCCCCCAAGAACAAAAAACACTGCGTTTGCTTACTGCCGGTGGCTCATCACAGTTGGGGGAAGTCTGAACGGATCAGCGGTAATCAACTCTGACAAGAGACTGCTGCCAAATTGGAGCTGGATTTGAAGTCCACTCACTGACCTTACGTCCTCTCCTTACTCTCACTGACCCTCCTCCTTACTCGCACTTCCTTCCGATCAGCCACCCTCTCGCTCTAACTCTCCAACTCTTGCTCAGCAGCCAGCTGAGTGGATTAATAAGGAAGAGTCTCACGCATCACAATGAGCGACACATAAACAGTGAATAAAAGGACTGAAAAAGATGCTTTCTGTTGATGTTTTTTCATAAGATACCAATAAATCCACCCATGTCTACAAATGACCATACAAATGACCATTCCCCACCGAAAAATAAACAACTTAAACCAGCCTAAGATGGCGCCTTAGTTGGCTTAGCTGGTTAAAACTGGTCTACTTGGTCTCCCATCCTAATCATTTTAAAGTGCCAAAAACTCCTTCAAAACCAGCAAACAAGACCAGCCAGGAAAAATAACACTAAATGAAAATAATGAAATGCAACTTACCATATCATCTTGCATAGATACAACAACAAAACTTTATGCTGATCAACTTTTAAAGGGATGTTTGTGGAAACTCTACAGTATTTTGGAACAAATATATCATTCCCTAACACACAAAAAAAACATTACCAAAATCTGGGTTCTGAAGAAACTAGTTGAGAACCACCATTGATCATATTCAATAAATCGATTTAAGTGCCTAAAATCCTAAAATCTCACTATTAACTAGTTGCTTATTAGCATGCATATTACTAGAATACTGGCTGTTTATTAGTACTTATAAAGCACATATTAATGCCTTATTCCGCATGACCATATTCTATATCCCTTATTCCAAGCCAATACCTAACAACTACCTTACTAACTATTAATAAGAAGTAATTAGGAGTTCACCGAGGCAAAAGTCATAGTTAATAGTGAGAATTGGACCCTGATCTAAAGTGTGAGTCTCTTAATTTTTTCCATAGTTGTATATATATATATATATAGGTAAAAATTGCGGTTAATTACTACTGTATGTCCTAATTTATTCATGCAAATAAATTAAAATGATTATATATATCACACCTTCCTCTGTTGATTTATTAAAAAAACACTGTTGAAATCATGATGTTATCATTCATATCATTCTTTACTTTGTTAACACTGACCATTTACTTGGCAACAATGCAACAAAACATCACCCTTTTAGTCATTTCAGGGTAATTAAGCAAAGAAAGAAAATCATCAAAAGGCTTGAAATATCAAAATATAATTTATAATATTTTTAGCTATTTTGCCCAGCATTAGCTATTACTATAGTTAAAATAAATCATTATATAGCTTAGTACAAACACACAAAGTACATTACCTTCAACCTTGACTTGGCAAATCTTCATTTATGACCTGTAGCTAAATATCACTTTAATATAACGTAAACAAAGGCAAACAGAAGAACATGTGCCTGAATATGAGCAGAAAAAAAAGCATCAAGATGTTCACAATAGCTGTGCATAGTGAGGAATGATGTGACATAGGTTGAAGGCAGTGCGTTGATGACAGGGCTAAGTCAATAAGGCCGCCCACTGTTTACACACCTTTATACTCATACACAGTATGACTCTGCAGACCAGTGTCAAAGGACAGCAATTTAATAGATGGATTGCTTGTAAATTCAATATTTTAATCAAAATAGTAAATGGTTTTTATTCCAGAATCGATTTTTTAGATAAGTCAACATGAAATCAAAATTCAGATTTACTTAACCTGATTTTATTGTACATGATTAATCAGCGCATTTCATAATCTTTTATCAAAATATAACAACTTGCTCTGTGTCTGAAACAACTTATCTGCTGATGTCATCAAGACCTCATGGTTGTCAACCAACCACCTGGCTCCATTCTAGTATGACACACCCACTTTTTTTTTTTTAAATTTTTTTTTTTTTACAATCATTTTTCATTGACTATCCTGTTTCACTCAGAAATATATGAGTAAAAAGGGTTGTGAATGCCATTTTGTGTGTTTGAGTGTTTTGAGCCAAAAAACGACCTCACCCTCCACACAGTTTATCAATCAATATAGCTAAGCTGCATTAACAATCACAGCTGATGTGCCAGAGTCCCCATAGCATCTGGGAATTCTGTGGGCTGATTGCACCTAGAATCACAGAAAAACTCACTCTGGGCGCTGTGGTTTCTTTGGCTATCTGAAGTGACAAGAATGTTCATGGTAATATTCAAAATTATAGTTATACTTCAGCTTGTGGTCCAGTAGCCAAACAAACAACACAATTAATGCTCTCAATGAAGGAAAATTAGAAGTTTTAAAGTAAAGAATGAGACATAAATACCAACACACACACACACACACAAACACACATAATGAGGTTGGGGGAAATACTTACTCTTCCTCTGACGGAGTGTTTCTGGAGCAGGGTTGACAGAGCAGGGAGACAGATGCGTAGAGGAAAGATCTTCTTTAGAGAGATAGCGTCATGAGAAGAGAAAAATATGGAAAGCCAGAAGGCACAGGAAAGTGTCCATGCAAAGCAGACAGCCAGAGAGAGAGAGAGACAGATCCCAGCAGACAGGTGTTAAGTAAGACAGGTGTGGTGAAGACAGACACAGAGGATGATGGGACGACAAATACAGTAAGGACATAGAGGAGATGAAACAAACAAACAAACAAACAAACAAAAAATGAAACACAATATTGTTTTGATAACATGTTTGCCTCTTCACTAAATACAAGAAGGTAGTTGTACCTTTTTCATTTTTAAATGAATTCAAATAGCAAAAAAAAAAAAAAAAGATTAGGTACTCAATTAACATATATACTGTTTATTATAATCTACAGCAGTGGTTCCCAAACCTGTCCAGACCCCCAGACCTGCACATTTTGTTTGTCTCCCTTATCTAACACACCTGATTCAACTCATGTGCTCATTATTAGAAACATAAAGACCTGAAATGGGTGTGTCAAAAATAGGGAGACATACAAAATGTGCAGGGCTGGGGGTCCTCCAGGACAGGTTTGGGAACCACTGATCTACAGTATATATGTTCTAAAAATATTTGATTGAAAACATTTAATAAATTCCAAAAACCAGAAAAAATGGAACAGGGCAATAAAACACTAGATTTCATCTAAAGTGGTTACTCATGCAAAACTTGCCATTAGGCTGTTTGTTTGGTTGCTAGGTTTTTGTTATGCGGTTGCTAAGGTGTTCTGAGTTCTTAGTATGTGCACAGGGCATAAAACTAACTTTTGCCACACCTGTCAATGGCCATAAATATTTTTTTCCTATCCATGAAACTGTTTTTACAAAAACAGGCAGTTATGACACCAAATTTTAGATACACCGGTGTAAACGAAGGTTACATCAATACCTTAGGGAACGAAGGTTACATCAATAACCAAGACATTCCTGTTCAGTCAGTCACATTCAACGTTACGTCGATACTGACATAAAGTAACTTTGTTACTAGTGTTGGAGACACAGATGCTGGCAAGCTGTTGTGTGCCCTTTTGGCAACTGCCCTCTACACAGACGTAACCTACCCAGTGCACCACATAAGCCCAAGGAAAATTGTCCTCCATCCCAGCGGGATGGAAGGGACAGGGCTAACTCTGGGGACGATCATAGCAGCTGTTCCTCTATCGTGACATTACATGAGGAAGAGTGCTTCAGGTCTCAATTCCTATATTTTTCAGCCATGACCCTGTGTCAAGAACTCAAGACTGAACTCAAGGCACGATTCGCTGACCGAAAATGCCTGCAGGTCCACCACCCTCTTTAAGGAAGCGAGCACGGTCAGGAGCACTGTCTTTAGAGACAGGATTTTAAGCTCAACTGACTCAAACGTCTCGAAGGGAGCTCACTGTAAACCAGAAAAGACCACAGAGAGGTCCCAGGAGAGGATGAGGCATAGTCTGGGAGGATTTAACCTCCTGGCGCCTCTCAGGAACCTGATGACCAGATCGTGCTTTCTAAGTGACCTGCCATCAACAGCATTGTGATGTTTTGCAATGGCGGTGTCTTAGACTTTCAAGGTGGAGGGGGACAGCCTCCACTCCAACCTCTCTTGTAAGAAGGAAAGCACAGAGATGCTCTGGCATTTATAGAGGTCTTCCCGGCGTGAAGAACACCACTCAGTGAACAAAGCATAAGCGTGCATGATAGAGGGGGCTCTAGCTTGAGTGATAGTGTCTACCACCGCCGGAGTTAAGCCACTTAAGTCCTCCGCGTCCTGTCCAGAGACCACATGTGGATGTTCCAAAAGGTCCGGACACAGGTGCCATATGGCGCCCAACTTTTCTCTGAGAAAAGAGATGCTCTGTGAGGGGGAGAGCTTGTTCTTTTCCCAGTTATCCCGAAACTGCAGATTCTCCACCTGGCCCCCCTGTGGGGGAAGGAGTGGTGCGTTCACCATCTCCTGGTTCAGAGCAGCTCCCTCCATCTCTGGGCCACCCGTCTCAGGGCCACTTCGATGAACGCTTAGAGGGTTTATTAGCCTGGACGGGCTGTGTCGCCTTCCTGCGGGAGGCTCGAAGAGGGTGGATGAGATGACTCTGGTCGCCCTGGAGCTGGTGACACCGCAGGGGGATGCTCTCGGTGATGAGCAGGCTGAGGGCCAGCCCACGGTGGCTTGGTGGCAGTGTCACGCCAGGGAAGGATGTGCTGTATGGCCTCAGTCTGGGGCCATACAGGACAGTGTCACAGAAGAGGCCAGCCTGGGAGTTGGGGGTGTCGAGAAAGCAATCTTTGTTGGTGTCCTTCATCTCAGCCAGGTCCAACCATTGATGGCATTCCTGGACCACCAAGGTGGACATCATCTGGCCGAGGACCCGCACCATAATTGCAACTACCCCGGCTCAGAACTACCCTCATGCAGCTCTTTGAGAGCTTTTGCCTGATGGATCTACAGGATGGCCATGGCATGCAAAGCGGAGGTGGCCTGTCCAAAGCCCAATGCCCATGGCGGGCCAGGCAAGCATGGCTGTCAACTCTGAATGAGATTCAGCGTGCGTTACCACCCCCAAAGTGGGAAGCTCAGATTCATAATCCTCTCCAGAGGACAGTAGCCCACTCTTCGATGCAGGGATTGACATCTGGTCCTCACCTGGAGTGCCGAATTTGATGCAAGGTACCTCACGTGTAACAGCAGAAGGGACTCGTGCCTCCATGAAGAAGGAGAGTCACGATTGCAAAGTCAACATGGACATGCTCTTGCACTGCCCAGACATGTGAGACAGCGATCGTGGCCATCAGATAAAGCCAGGAAAAGACCGCATCCAGAAAGACAAGGACGGAAAGACATTTTTAAGAAGACGCTCGCCACCCGTGCTTGCTCTTTTAGGAAATCTGCTCTGAATGCCGAAGCACTAAGGGGTGAAACGCTGCACTTCTCTGTACACAGCAGACTGGATCACTGCTGGATGCGCCCTCAGACTGGCAGAGAGATCTCCAATGACAAGCTGCTTTAAAGCAATTAAAAATGCTGTTTTCGGAGTTGATCTCCTTTTTAGAAATTAGAATTGCTGTTTGCTCTTTTCAAGAAATTTACTCTCAGGAAGGAAGATTGGAATAAGCAAGGCTCCAAAGCAAAATATAAATGAAGTTATTTATACCTGTATGTCCAGGTAGGTGTGACTCGGCATGCAAATCTCACTGGCCATTGTCCATTGGCTCGTTTAGTTATCACTTCAAGGTGATTGGGTTCCCAGGCGAGACCCCATTACATCTGTATTGACAAAACGTCGAACATGACTGACTGAATGGGAACTGACTGTGTACAAAGTTACTCACCAATACGGGCATTTTCAAGCACAAGAAGACGTGAAATAGAGTTCAATTCAGTATTCACATGGTCTGAGACGTGGCTTTTAGGGCACACAATTCAGATGTTTGCGCAGAGAAAATTTCCCACACAGAGAGTAACGAACTGAGTTCCTTTTTGCATCTTGTGCTTTAATAGTTCAATTGGCTTAAATTTTCATGACGATGTAGCACTGGCCCATCAACTGTCCTGAGCGTCGTTCATGTTTGTTCACATTCATGTTCTCACAACACTGCATTGCTAGAATTCATAAAAATATTACTGGCCAACTGGTAATTGACACAGTTTCATATACTCGCCAACACCGATTTTTACTCGGATTTGGCTGTTGGCAAATGTTAATTTTAAGCCCTGGCATAGAGTATTCTTGGAGGTTGCTAGGGTGCTCTGGTGGCTGCTCAGGTGTTCTTGGTGGTTGCTAGAGAATTGCTAGGTGGTTTCTATGGTCTTCTAAATGGTTACCATGGAAGAGGTTGCAAGGGTATCCTGTGTGGTTGCAAGCAAGTAAGCAGGAGCTTGCTTACTTGTCCAAGCCATTTCTACCCATTTTATTATCTGGCAGGTGAAAATTGCACCTCTGCTCATCTAATCATATGAATTTATCAATACTGTGCAGTACAAGTCACACACTTAACATTTAATACATATGGTTATGAGTTTATTCAAATATATAAGCAATAATAATAGTGATACTTGGCATAGCATACAGCACTAACTGGATCTGTCTTTATCATCCTGCATGGCTGTCATAAATATGATGGTTGAATAAAGAGATTTCATCATTGAGTACCTTAAAACACCAATTCTTTGCAACAGAAGAAGGAAATCAGGTGTCCAGCCAGAGAGTGTTGGGCTTTCTGTCTGTGTATTCACTGCTTTTGTTTTCTCTTTCACAGGCCACCATAGATGCAAATGGATGATGTAATTCCATGGCCAGTGAGTCTGTATAAAGTGCTACATTTCCCTGACATAAAACTGAATTGTACAACACATCACGTATATTGCCCCGTTCTGAAGGCATGTCAAGTATCCCTTGGAGGAAGAACAATTAAGTAAATGGTAGAACACTAAACCCGATTTCAAAGTAACAATAGCCCATGTGCATTAATTCGTAAATAGACTTTGGAATGAGCGGGCCGCCAGATCTCATGTTAACAGGGTAGAACTTTGTAAGATTTACCTTGTGGCCATTTCTACATCTTCCATCTTATGCTCTTGGTGATATTGAGAGTTGGACTGAACATGGACATGTCTACTGATATCCACAACATCTGGTTTAAATAAACGGTTTAGGATTGCAGACTAAACAGCATTAATATTTTAAATTAGATGTTAGATTGGTTGCACATTCACCCATGGCTGAAGATCCAAGGAAAACAAACACAAATACGTAAATTGAAGTTTGACACCTATGCGCTCACACCTCATGTTAAATCTCGAAAAGGAATGTTAATTTATTTTAAAGGAATATTCTCTATTTACAATTTGTCAACAGCATCTGTGACATACTGTTGATTACCACATAAAATTATTTTATTGTTTGGCTTTAGATGGTTACATTATTACTGAAACTAAAAGAGCTTGAGAGTGGCGTTGTGTAATAACGAGAGAGCTGTAGAATATAAGTAAAAAAGACTTTTAATATTTCATAGAGATAGTTTTTGGCTCTCTGAAATATAGCCTAACATTGATGACAAATGCAACAGATGCCTGGCTCCCATGTAATTTTAGTCACATGGTGTTTTTTCCAATAGTCTAAAGGGTTTTGATTAATTACTTTGTCTAAAGTACTTAAAATCAATGTACTGTAGATATTTGCCCTGCTGCAATTTGGTTGTTTCCTAGAATTTGGACTCTTAGCCTTTATCTCCCCATTAGCTAGACACTGTATACTAGTTCACAGGAAATTTCTCAAATCACCAACTACATCACAGTAGCATTTAGACAGTTCAACTGTGTTCTGATTGACAGGGTCCCTATGCAGTGTTCACTGCTCCATATTCCCTGAGCACGGGATATCTGTAGAAGCTCACCTAACTTAAAAAAAATGTG
This sequence comes from Anabarilius grahami, assembly GCA_003731715.1. NCBI lineage: Eukaryota > Metazoa > Chordata > Actinopteri > Cypriniformes > Xenocyprididae > Anabarilius > Anabarilius grahami. The sequence continues at coordinate 234,325 of RJVU01028295.1, read as the reverse complement.
TTCATTCGCAGAGAAAACTTGAATTTACATACTGGGGGAGTTTGAGGTATACAAAACTATACAAAACTAATTTCTGTGTTAATCAACATCATGCAAAACATGCTGCCAAAAGCTCTATAATTGTTTTAGCCTGAAATATTTCTTTAAAAATACAAGTACATCCTGGATTTTAAAATGTACTAAATGTACTCGATAAGCCCATCCTGGAAAGCTTGTTCCTGCGTGTAGTGTTTTAAATCTTGGCAGATCTTCCGCTGCTTATATACATTTTCTGCACTCATTTGTGCACATTTGACGGCTTTTGAAGGCTTGCATGCATGACAATTGAACAGTGGTAACCTTACTTGTAAATAGCAGGTTTTAAACACACACATCTACTGGCTTTTATTATAAGAAAGCAAAACAAATGTATCATGTATTAACTCACTGAGTAAAATCTGTCAAAGCTGTGGCATAGCATGGATGTATTTGTCATCACTTTCTGACACTAATACTCTGCCCTCTAGGGATAGGAGAAGATTAAAGGGGTCAAACTATGAACAAAGGGTCAAACGAGTGAAAGGGTCAAATGCATAACCCCTAAGTAAGCATTGTTATTTATTTCACAGGCAAAGAGGTCAGCCAAATATAACTTAAGGCCTTTACATATAAGTTTTAAAAGGTGTTCACATCATCAGTGGTTAAATTCATAAAGAAGATCTCAAATCTCACTGCTGTTAGGCTATAGGTGTTCCTTCTCCATCATTGCATCCAACTGTATCAGGTGACAAATCACTGTCTACACTCCCATTAGTAGTCACCGCATTGCATTGCTGCTCATTATGCAACTTAATTTGCATAAATTTGAGCCGTGGTCAACTTTGTTGCATTGTCAATGGTTGCTGTCACTCATGTTGCCTCAATTCGCTAACTGAAAATAAACGGGTTTCAATCACTTTGCCATTGCTGTTAGTATGAATGCTCTTTAAAGTTAATTGTAAAGCCTGTGACACACCAAACCGACATCAAATAACTAGTGGCAGCAAAAACCAACTTCTTGTTGTCTAGCTTTGCCTGCACCAAAAAGTTGAGCTTGAACACATCACAGAGACTACATGCGTTCTGTGCCTGAGTGAGAGGAAATAACTGTCTATATAGGCAGTATAGTAGCAGTAGTCTATCTTCGTCATTCAAAAAGAGAAACCAAATACAAGCCGTAAAAAAAGCAATACTTGCTTAACATTTTGAATATGTTAATCAATTGTTTTTTTTGGTTCTTCATTCCAGATGTCCATGTTGTTGGAATGCTCATATAAGTGAAGATATACAATTAAAAGAGACGTTTGTGTGCACACTCTTAGCTTCAATTTTTTCTTGCTGAAGTTGAAGTTGAACAGCCAATCAGAGTGGTCCCTTTCACCAACTGTCTGACGCCAATTCAACAAACCCAACCGGCCAAAATGTCACAGACGGAGTCCTACAAGTGCAGACAGTGTGGAACAGGCCGCAAAAAACTAGGCTGACAGCAGGTCAACAAAAGCCTGACTTTGGCCGATGGCTGACTATTGGCTTGGTGTGTTACGGCCTAATTGAAAGGCAACAAAAACTGAGCGTAACCCTAACAGCTAGCTTGTATTGTGCTTTCACATTGACAGTATATTGTTACATGGTGTGAAGTATACAATGAAATATTAATGATGTTAATGTATGACCCCTTTAAACACTTCATATCACCATTCATTTCCTAGAGAGCTAAAGGATTGGGATGTTTTGGATGAGATGGTGTCAGTACTCACTGCTGGAGGAGGAAGACATGCGACGCTGGGCAGGGGCTGGTGTGGTGGTGGGTGGGGGAGGAGGAGGCAGATCCGATGGAAGAGGTGGAGGAGGAGGTGGAGCCGGGATGAAGGTGCTGGCAGGTGGGGGAGGTGGTGGAGGAGGAAGGGGTAGATCTTCTGCGGTTCCTGTCCCGTTCTCAGGAGCAGGGGCTGTGTCTGCAGCTTCCTCCAACAGTGCAGAACCCTGTAGAGAGAACAGGTAAGCGTGGAGCACTCACTTGGACTCCACATATTTTTTTTTCTAAAAACCTTAATTTGTGTTCAACTAAAGAAAGAAAGACATACACATCAGGGATGACATGAGAGTAAATGATTAGAGAGTTTTCATTTTTGAGTGAGCTATCCCTTTAATACACAGAGACCACTGTAATTAAGTAAGGTATTTCTCCAACTGTTTCCCTGAAAAGTGTAAACTCTGTGCAATAAACCCTGGCTTCAGTTTGTGGCGGGAATATCTGTTTGTCCAATCAATGGCTGATTGGGTAAAATGTTTGAGAAATTTTTTTGTTTTTTTAAAAAGCATTATTTTTTATAGAAACTAGCCAGAACATGTTCTCTTTCACTTTTTGATGTGGTTATCTGTCATCTATGATCGTCATTTTTGTTTAATTACTTAACCCTATAAAGCCTACTGTACCATATTTAATATGCAAATTTCTAAAGCCTCTAAATTATCAACATGATCAAAACTTTGCTGAAAAACAGCTGTTTTTTCCCCTCCTCGAGAGTGAGCTCCATATTCTTCTACTGTATATCATACTATATGAGCCATAAAAGAAGTATAAAATATGAAACACATATGAAAAAAAAAATTTTTAGATTTTGTTTAAATATTTTGTCTAAATATTTTTATGACTATTATTTCATATATCAGGCTTTACGGGGTTAAAGTTCAATTTAAAAATGAAATTTTGGACACTAAAATGATCATCTACCAAATAAAATAACAAATATACTTCCCAAAACCACTTAATCTGACCAACCTACCTCCCACTGCGCTTCACCGTATGCATTGCAGCTGGTGATGAATCCACAATTAGATCTAACTGAGTGGTTTGCTGGAATGACAGGACATCTGCTAAGCTAAGAGCTGCAATCCTTCACACACAGCATCTCCAGAGACCACCCGCCCGCCCCTTATGACTGACGCCAAGTAAACAAGGCCTGACCTTTCACCCCACGCACCCCCACCTCCTGGACGCGTGCCACGCACGTGCCAGTTATCCCCTCCCCTCCTCATCACTATCTCCAGCATATGGTGCGTTTCATGTCCCATGCATGTCCGTGGTAATGGGTCATTACCCAAAGGGACATGTGGAGTACCATCTGGTTCAATCAAGTGGCCAGACGCCCCACTGGGAATCTAATTGGCTCAATGAAGATTAGATCTGATAGCAGAGAGGGGCCATATGAAATGCTGATATCTTGCAAATTATTCTTTCTCTAGATAACATCATGCATGCTCTCCTCAGAAGAAAATGTTATCATTCTAGAGAATAATGGAGTTCTTCATTTAAGTATCAACTTTGACTCAAATGTATTCTCAAACTACTTAAGGTAAATAGAATGTATGCAAATGAGACAATTGTTGACATAGAAATAAGCAGCTCAGATATTGGAGTTATTAGTTATTTAAGTAACTTGTCTGAGATGTTTCTCCTAGAATTCCTTAGTATTAATTCAAATGAAAAGAAATGGCAAATTTTTGGCTAACACTTTATTTCCATAGTCCACTTAAGACATTTCACCAACTATGCAACTTCATGTCAACTACCACTCTTTAGAGAATTAGTAGACTGTCTGCTTAATATCTGCTAACACTTTAGTTTGATTTATTTTGATGAATCCGCAGACAACAGTCTACTAATAGTCCAATGAGTGTTATTTTGTAATTACAAAAAAATGAGAGTTAGTTGACATGTAGTTGCAAAGTTACTTATAGTTAGTAGAATGTCTGAGTTGGACTTTTGAAATAAAAACCCATTTATGTCATTATTTACCCTCATGCTTTTACTGAAATTGGAAATATATGAACATGAATATGTCATTGCTTTACCTCCTCGTTGGGTGCCATGACTCTGTTGGGGTACTGGTCTGTGGTATCGCTACCCAGAGTTTTGTAGTAATCCCCAGTGCTGGGCTGCTTGCTGAAGCTACGAGACTTTCGATTAGAGTCGACTCTTCGAAGTCTTTCGTGGCTCTCGCCAGGATTCAACTGCTGCAGAAATGAACAGCACATGTTCAGAGATGGAAACAAGTTAAAATGCAGAAAATTTTTTGAAAAAATCATATGAATCAACCACTTTATCTCAATGTTGGGGAACATGTCTATGGTTCTATGGTCTACGGCCCTCACCAGTGATATTTGGATATCTAAATGTTAGTAACCATGAAATCAAAATTGACAAATAATAATTTTACGGAATATTGCGGTATTTATTATAAATGATTATTCATGCTCATTATTATTTTTTAAAAAAAATGCATGTGCCCCTTTTTTGTATTATTCTTCAATAATAATAACTTTCCCTCCCTCTTGCAACAACATCTCATGCCAATTTTAAAGGGTTAGTTCCCCAAAAAATGAAAAAATTGTGATCACCCTCACCTCACCTCACCCTCACATTGTTCCAAACACGTCATCTTCCAAACACAAATGAAGATATTTTAAATGAAATTTGATATTTCTGTGAATAAAAGCCTAAATTCAATCAGTTCATCATATAAAGCAATTGTGTCTTTTCAGAAAATTTGGACTAAACAGCTCAATTCATATGGATTAGTTTTACGATCTTTTTATGAACTTTTTGAAGCGTCAAAGTGGTAGTTGCGTGGATTGTCAACAGAGGGATAGAAATTTCTCAGATTTCATTAAAATATATTCATTTGTGTTTTGAAGATGAATGAAAGTCTTACGGGTGGGTACATGAGGGTGAGTAAATGATGACAGAATCAATCATTTTTGGGTGAAATAACCCATAAAGGTACTCAAATGAGGAAACAGATTGTTTTAAACCATTTAAGTTTAAAAAGCAGTACTATGAACCTATTTCTAGAGTCCAATAAAAAAAGTATTTTTATAATTAAATTACACTATAAACTCTACTCAAAGACTTATGCTGCATCCCAATTCGCCTACTTATACTACGTCCTAATAGTATGTACTGTTTTTGTAAAGAAAAAGTACATACTTTTGAGTGTGTAGCAGAAGAGTATGCAAGCTTTTGGACATACTACCTCCTCATAATTGCGTCTTTAACGGACGTTCTGTCGCTTAGTTACACAACCTGTAACTGTTTAAACTACCCTGTCAATCATCTTGTCACAAAATCCTCCACATTCAATTAAATTTAATTTCCTACCGTTTCGGAGAGAAATGTAGTCGCACGTTTATCTGCCAGACATGGGTCTTTCATGCAGAGAACTCTCCTCATCTTTGCATAATGATGCATTTAAAAGTTAATGACCAATCGCATCGTTATAAAAGTTCACAATGCTGTTGCAGATGAAATATAATGTGGAAAACATTTAATAAATATCTTTTCATCAGGTTAGATACTGATTATTAATCATTCAAGCCCCTTTATCTTAACCGATCTGCTTAACCGTCGGTCTCGCATATCCATATTGCCTGTTATGGGCAATATTAGACGTTAGAAGTGTGCACGGATCTGCACTTCGAATTCTAACCGGAAAAAGTAGACCATCCGGGTATCTTTGGAATACTCATTTCAACATACTACGGTTTGGGAAATACTAATTATTTTTTCGAATACTATTTAAGACGGATAGTATGCAAATTGGGACGCAGCATTAGTGTGACTAAACCTTAACTGAACCAAATAAAATAATTAAAATTAGAAATATCAATTCAGCATAAATCTTTTGCATTCAATTGTTATCAGTGGTGCACATGCATGTGCTAACATAACTAGCAGATTATCACTGTATTGGTTTGTGAACAATTATTGTGTTTTAAATAAAGCATCATGCAGCATTAATATAATCACATTATTCTTTGACCCATTCTAGACCTAACCACAGCACAATGGTAACCCATAAAACTTCAACATTACAGAAACAACAGTAAATCCTGACACAACAGAACATTAACAGGTACACATCTCCACCTATATTATTTCTACCTATATTAAAAAAAAATTGTAACACTTAATTTTTGTAACATTTACTCTCCTTATACAGTGTCAATTTTAAAATTGTATCAAAGTATCTCAAATATTATGTGCTTACAAAAACCCCATGTAAAATAAAAAACTATATTGTTTTAATTAGTTTTAGAAGTAGAATAAGTATAGCACTAACTATAGCATGTCACACTGCAGAAGCTGCTGTCACTTTTTAAAATGACATGTCAGCTTACATATTTGAATACTGTTTTACCACCCCCACACACGCCATAAAAAGGTGACAGGCTTTAGTATCAGTGTGAAATTTCTTATATAATTTGTCTAACAACATTTTGACAATTCTCCTTCCAACTGTTGATAGAACTGCTTGAAAATGCCACAGACCAATGACAGACCTTTTGTTTTTACACAAATCTAAGAAATCTGAAACATACCATTAATACAATTTTCATCCCATACTAAAGTTGCTCCACATTAGAAAAACCTGACACACATAAGCCACATAAACTCTTAATAATTCCTCTTGAGTTAATGTGGCAAAGCCTCATGTGACTCCAGCTGATTTACCTGAAAACAAAAAGACTTTTCATGGTGCAAAAGCTGAACTTTAACATGGATTTTTAAGCCTCACCATCTTAGCACAAGGCAAACAACACAGCAGGCTAAAAGATAGACTGTCTGACCTCTTGTATGCTGTTTCAGTATCAATGCACTGAACGGTTTCACTTTCTGCAGCTGTCACTCACTTGTGTATGATAGTGAATCTTCATCACTGAGCTAAAATCAGTTTTATCACCTGCCTTCAGTAAAGGCTTAACATCACAAGGAGAACAGAAATTACATTAGAGCAATCTCGGACGTGGTTTCAAGAGTTTCTAGAAATTTCCAACACAAAAAAGGTAATGCTTTGTTTTCTCTTAAGATTTCCCTAATGCAAAGTCCTTGAATTTGCATAGTAATCAAACTTATGCAATAGAATTCTAAAACAAATAATGTCACATAATATTTAGAGTAAAGCACCAAATGTGAGATATTATTCAGTTGTATGATGTTATATTGTCATTTAAAACATTAACGGTACCTTTCATAAAATAATAATTATAATAATTTTTAAAAAATCTATTTTGGTTTGGAAAAAAAAGGAATACAGCATGATCTCTGCCTGAAAGCATATCCACACAATGAAAAACAAACAAACAAACATCTATGACAATGAATTTGAATTCTGTCATCTGTGGGTTTTTAAGTCTCACGCAGGCTCTGAGGATGGTATTATTCATTCATGTTCTTCCAGCATCCAATTTGCATTGTTGTCTAAAGCATTGTCCTCCCTGCAGAGTTACTCGCAGTGTAACTCGACTCAGCCCAATGCAGATGGTTTGATTATCATACCTCAGGGAAATCGCTGCTTGAAAGGCTAGTTGACATCTATACAATATGAAAAGGACCTGAGCCTTTTTAAAACCTGCTGAATTTTTCATCACCAGTCACCAATGCTTATTCTTCAGGGTTTTGCAACACACAGGGACCGATGTAAAGAGTGTGCAGTAAGGTTAGATAAAGTTAAATTGAGTGAAGAAAATGAATGCAATGCAGTTGAACATAATCTGATAATGCATGCAATGCATTTGAAAGGTTCTCCAGGTTGTCAACATAAGTAATAACAAAGTCTGAAAAACATTCCTGTAAAACTGACAATAACACCCATTGCAGCAGCAAAGAGAATTACATAATTACACTCAAAGCTCAGGTATTTCCAAGTAAACCAAACCAACAAAGTTTTAACTCTTGCCACCATCATTATTCACCATTAACAAAATAACACTGAATTGCAGTCTTACCCTTTCCGACTGCCCTTATTTCTTTCCACAGTGCTGTCACCTTACGCGACGGTTTAAACCTAGAGCCGGTAGATGCACAGGTGTCACAGGATCTCCATTCTACTGTGTGTCATTCTACCTGACACACGGCTTGCCTTTCCCCGCCCCTTTCAACAATCACATCCCAGAGCGATGACTTCACTGCTCACCTGTTAACCAACCACAGGTCACAGCGCTCATGGTCTCTTATGCAAACCATTGTGACACAGTGGCTAAGCATGGCCGTTCTGACTCGACTTTCTCACCGGTCGAAGGACTGCATTATGCACACCGGCCACCGAAAGGAATCTGATTACAAATAAAAGTGGAGATCTCTCTCAAAGGTAGTTGATTTACGGAAATAACAAGTGGCAGTGGGTGATAACAGTGAAGCAGAACAATGTGAATTAGAAATAGAACATAATGTGACTCTTTTGTTAAACTGCATAAGAATTGAATAAAGAGCATTAATGTGAATAATCTTGCATTAAAAATAAGCCTTAAAGTGAACTCAGTTGAACTTATATAACATTCTAGTGTAAGTTGAGTGAATCATAGCCTAATATGGGCCTGGGTTACTACACTCTAAAAAATGCTGGGTTAAAAAAACCCAAGCTGGGTAAAATATGGACAAACCCAGCAGGTTGGGTTAAAAGGCACCTATTATGCCCTCTTTCACATGATGTAATATAAGTCTCTGGTCTGGTCAAGTTTCATCTTATAATACCCCACAAATTTGCCCCTATTTTGGGTTGAGCAAAAACACGCCTCTTACTATATTACTATATTGCTGGCTAAAAAAATAAATCCAAAATTGGTTGAAAAAAATGGCTGGGTGAAAACAACCCAATCCCTGGTTTTGTCCATATTTAACCCAGCAGTTTTTAGAGTGTAAATGGTGCAGTATTCAAATATATTAGAGCTTTATAAACAAACTAACCTTAAGTGAGTTGAAATAGACTAAACACAACCCAGAACTGTGTCAGGTTGCTATGCATATTTGTGTTACCATGGCATCCAATTAAGAGGATGTTTTTTTCTTCAATATGCATTATTTCTTCCAGTGTTTTCCCCTCCAAACCATGATCAATATTTGTGTGAGAATAAGAGGAAATAAACAGTATGTATTTTATTTCTCTTTGCATATATGAATATTATACACTCATTGCTGTTTATAGAAAAAACAACTGAGATAAACAAAATCTTATTTATGATTTCTCTTTTTTAAAAGAAATTCTAACCTGAAAGGTTCCATCTCCTAAAAAGGAAGTACATGTAATCCGTTAAGTAAGTGTTTGATTGGCAGCTCTAAATCCCGCCTCACGATCACCCACACCCAACAGCATTACAGCTGCTCATAGCCTTAAGTCTTTGACCATAAAAGGAAAAGCAGACTGCATATGATTTGAGAAGACAGATTCTAGAACATTTCTTTATGTCTTATTTAAAGTATTTATTTTCATTAGAAGGAGAATACATTTTTAGCTCTGTGAAGTTCATTTTGTACTGAATTAGTCATGATTTGGTCATGAAATATCATTTATATAATTTACTTACACACTACAAAAAAAGCAACTACATATTTTCCAGTTTATGGGACCTTCTGAGTCACAAATATTTAAGAAAAGTAAACTACTGTTAACCCATGTTAGACAAACAGAATTCTCAAGTGTCAAGTATTAAGTTATATGTACAACCTTTAAAAACTATATCCCATAATCTTTATTATTTTACATTGTATTACATAATTATATTATTATATTATGTGTTGCCAACAACAATTGTTGTAATAACTTAAAGATCCGAATACATCATGTTGCCTTGACGTTTTTAACTTTTCATCAATTTCTTTTTAACAGTGCAGTACAATAGAATTTCAAGGCATTCCAGAGGGTTTAATGGCAAAAATACAGTTCTACTTTTCTTTAAGTACTTATATTAATTCTTCCATATAAATTTTTTTATTTGACCTGTCTAAATCATCATGAAAAGAATTTTATTGGATAAAACTATAAACAGACAACATCAGTTAGCGATTCTTATTATCTATATTTGGAAAATAAAATAAGATGCTATATTTTCAAATATATGTGTAGGGATTTTAACATTTATTGTGCATAGACTGATGTACTGTAAGTGCATTACTGTAAACACCACCTTTTTTTACATATATCGAAATTTGAGGGATATACTGTATTTTCAGCATCTGTACTACTGAATGCCTAGCAATGATTGTCTCCTAAAAAGTGCAGGATTTTCTAAAGTTATGAAGGTTGCCACATAAACATACAGGGATCATTTTCTTCTAGAGGCTCTGCTCTATGGCTCAGTGGAAGAGATACTGTCTGAGAGGAGAGACAGAGGTCAGGCAGAGGGTCATTCTGGGGGTCAGAAGACTCAGACAGGGTCTAGCTAGCTGAAGGTTTCATTTCGCTTGGTGGATAAAGTAATAATGGATGCCACTGCAGTGTTGGGGAAAGTTACTTTTAAAAGTAATGGAGGGCGTGTCTGAATCCCCTTTTGCTAGTTTAACGACGGAAAAAATGGTCATCGCGCCAGACGCATGGTCCAAAGGGGTTGTACATAGTCTCTAAATGAGTCATGGGTGTGTTTTGGGCGTAACGTGCATTAAACCAATCAGAGTCTCATCTCCCATTCCCTTTAAAAGCCAGTTGTGCTTGCACCATGGCAGATTCATTATTTACAAGGTGGAATTTGCAAGCGGAAAGACTGAACGCTTCTCCAGAGAGGAATCCTTTTATTTTTAATATTTAAAAATGTTTGTGTGCTGCTGTGCATCCCTGTGTGTGTAATAAGCAGAGTGTACGCGTGTTGTGTACCCACATATAGGCACGTTACTAACACACACTTTAAATAACAACAACAAAAAAAAAAAATACTGTGGCACTGACTTTAGACCAGGTTTTAGTTGGTCAGTGGCGCAGTCCTTTTCACTTGCCTCAAAATAGCAATGCGGCAACAATGCGCCTGAACACACCTCGTTTTTAGACCAGCACGTCCATGGACGAACAGATGGGCACGAGTGCATTTGCTATTTAAACAACGTGTCGCTGGACGTAAAAATGATAACTGTGTCGGGCTGAAACTAGCAAAAAACACTTGCGTCTCGCCTGGCGTCGCATTGCGCCGGGTGTATGATAGGGCCCCAAATGTGAAATTAAAAAGCCTCAGAATGAAGGAAATGCAAATTCATGCCTGTACAGTAGAGGCCGCAGCTCAAACAAACCTTTCAGCTGTGCTGCCATTCTGGATTGCAGAAGAATAGGACATAGGAGAAGAAAGTTTATCGCTCAAGTAAGAGAAGAACACTCTTACTTGAGCAATAAACGTTCTTCTTCTGCAATAAAAAAAATAAATAAAACACAAATGTGATGTTTATCTAAAGTCATTTTTGCTTAGTATGGTTAAATTGGATCATCAAAGGTCAGCAGCAAAGACAGTGGTTAATAAAGTAAGATTAAATACATAAAGTGTATTTGGGTTATTTAACATATTTAATTATTGTGGGTTTGCGCACTGTTTTTATTCATTTAGAGGAATACTGAATCTGTTTTTGTGCAAGTAAGATGAGTAATGCTCACATTTAGTCTAGAACTACAATAACCATCATGTTCACACACCCCACACAGTGCCTCTGCATCTTTACTCCCGATTTCTCTCAAAATGGGGACAGGAGATGTGTCAGTCAATAAATGGGAAAACAAAGTAACTTGCATTACTTATTTGAAATTATTATGTATCTTGAGTTATTTGTAATGTGTTACCCCCAACACTGGATCCCACAACTTTACCTGCACTGTATAAATTCCTCAATTTGGAAAGCTAAATTCATCATAATATAAACTGAAATGTGAAGCAAGCCAATGAAAATGAATGAAAATTACGTTCAGACATTTTAAGTGTTCAGATAATTTGTGGTGCCTCTGAATACATATATTTATTGTATACTAAGTGAACTGTTAAGTTCTAATCTTTTTTAATCAGTTAGTCCACCATAAGGTACAATGGTAATCATCAAAACAAAGTTTGATGGGAAGATCTGAGCTATTACTTCAAATGCTTTGCAAACATGCCAGACAACAAGTGCATTATCTGCTCTTCATACTCCAAAAATGCCATTAGTACAGTTGAATTCCCATTAATGATCTGAGAATGTGTGTGTTGGGATGTGCTGGCATATCTGACAGTTTAATTAGTTAAATTAATGTCAAGTCTGTCATGCAATGCATCAATAGAGCTTTTGGGAGGTCAGCTCGGCTAATGGAAGCCCTCATTAACGGGAACACAAAAGTAGCATTGTGTTTTTGTCTATACGAGTATGCGAGTCCATATCGTGCGTGTGCACCTGCTCTAGGCTTTTCTCTTTTTTTTCCCACAGATTGAAGTTTGTTGGCCAGACAACAGAAGATGCACTGCTGGTCTGATTATCCAGCTTTCTAATGGCCGCTGTGCACCTCTGTGTGCTATTTGTGACAAACCATTGTGGTTAAGTTCATGGACGATTAATTAGACCATATTGTGTTGCATTACTGTCAAAGCTAACTGAGGTGTTATCTTACACCTACATATGTATTCCATGCCAATTAAAAAAGGATAAGATGATGGTAAGTGCGTGTTAATTAGATGTACAATCCACAGGGAATGCTTTGCTATTATGGGCCTATAAGCAGAACGACTAAATCTCTATGGAATATTTAGTTACACAGGACTCAGATGGGATGCAACTAACTCTGCAAGCTGTTCTTTGTAATTAACTGAGCTGTTTAATTATATCATATTGCTTGAATGCACTTATTTTAACTTTTTAAGATGTTAAGTCATTAACAACAAAATAGTGGTTGAAATGTCATCAAATATTCTGGAATCTTTAGTTCTGTTCTACAACCTAGTGAGCTGAATACCTAGTCAACTCATTACCATTTTAAAGACAACATTTAAAGGCCTTCACAAACCATTTTATTTCTGTACTCATTTTATTTCTGATAAGCTCAAAAAAATCATTCAAGACAGAGGAGTCATGAGAAATGTAGAAACTTGAAAATATTGTGTGCTGTGTATTTTGTCTGTTTTTATGCTTATTAGAGGAGTTAGGTCAAGTCTAATTTATGTGTATAGCACTTAAATCACATTACTTAAAAGTAGCTTTACAGATCATAATGATGTCAATGTCCCCATTAACCGGAAGTTGCGAACGACTTTTCTCCAGTGTTGTGACGTATTTTCAAGCGAATCGGAATATTGAATAGAGGGCAGGGTTTTACTTTAGCGCTCATCCTGTCCATCACTTGCTCATAGCAGAGTAACGGTTGGAGGGGAGTGGTTTAAGCGTTTACAACCCAAGCCTTCAAACTGACGTCATTTCAGACCAGAAGTAACTTTTCAGATTTTGATTACCACGACAAACTATTTTTCCTGTGTATTAACTTGCACAACTTAATTGTTCACCACTAGACTAGTAATATGCGCTAACAAAGTAAATAGGGTAAATTTTGATTTCATGACAACTTTAATGTTTATAGTATATTAATATATTTTTTAAGCCTTCTTGTCGCACTTAGCAGATTAGAACTGGGCAATAATATAGTTTACATTTTGTGACGATACAATAAATTGGGATTTGCTATATAATATATCTCACCCTATGTGAATATACTGTATGTTTGGGGATACAGCATACTGGTGATATATACTATATAGCAAGTAGCGTGTCTTTGGCTTAGTCAAACTCTATTGGAATCAATTCAGGAAGTTGTGTCTCTTGTGCATTTCACATGAATAATGCTATTTTGCGTGCCATGCAGAGCTGTCTACATAGAACATTTTAAATCAGTCTCCATTTCATTTGGGCTGCCTTTTGTGTTGTGTTAGATATTCATTTGCAGTTCTGTTCTGATTGTGAGCCTGAGAAACAATAAAATGTATGAGTCCTGTAGATAAGCATACAGGATTATAGCTTTACTCACTCTTGTCCACTATTGTACAGCAATTCATGTAAAGCCTTTTATTCTATACTGTCCATTAGTACAAATAAGACTCCTTTATGTTCTATGAATAATCATGGTCATTCAGGTCTTTAATCCTCATGGCTTCATATCTGTTTGATCAACAGCTACATACAGTAGATGATGACTCACTAGAGGTCATGTGCGCTGCACTCTAAATGGATGAATTTATATGTAGCTCTAAATGAAATAAACTGTGATCTTTTTTTAAACGGGTCACGAAATGCATTTTCAGATCGTATATTGTGTTTCTGGAGGTTACCCTATAAAGTTAAAGCTGCAGTCCGTAATGTTTTTTGGTTAAAAATGATCCAAAATCAATTATTGAGCAAGTTCATAACCAGCCAGTGTTCAAAACTATCTCCTTACCTTAGCCCGATTCACAGCGGTAAGCTTGTAATAATGTTTTTTAATCTGAGTGGTACTGGTAGGTTTCCGCAGGAAATACAAGTTTCCATTTGAGTCATTACGTCACGTCTGTATACATAAAAAGGAGTCCCGGATGCTGCAGGTGGCGGATCATTTGAAGACTCTTTTACAGCAGCTGTAATAATTAAGCTTGTCATTTTGATGGGGGATTGTAATCAAGAATGGCAAAGACGACCATAATCATTGCCAACTGGTGAATCACCAGTAGTAAAAAAGACTTCAGTCTGCGGAGTGGCTACAGCAAAAAAGGGAATGCGACCAGGCCCGTGCAAAAAAAGAATAAAAATATCGGCAGGGCTTTTGAAAGGTGGCATGAACTCTGTGTTTTGAACAGGCTTAAAACGGATGCAGAGATTGCTTTTTTCTGTTGGACTGGTAAGACATTTTAAAGTTTACTGGGTAGATAATGCTAATTAGATAAGGCTAATACACACTAAATACATGAAGTCACGCAATATTGATGTTGTTAACATTAACAATTTGAGAACAAAGTATAACAATAATAATTTGCATGGTTTGACGTGATGAGCTAACTTTGCGATCATTAGATTCAATCACTGATTTATATCAGTCATTTTTGATTTATTGTAGAACTCTTTTTTTCAGTTGTTTAGAAAAAAAGACATGGCAGACATGTTACTGATAATCTGAAGTAGAGTATCCACACCAGTGCGGTGACTGACAGCCTACACGCCTCAAAACATTAGATTAATCTGCGCTGAGGAGCCGTGCTGATGCACAACCCACATAAAATGATAATTCCACAACCATCTGTAATTGTAGGTTTCAAACAGAGATGGCAACAAAGAGGCAAAACTTTCGGACCTCAGCTTTAAATCTAATTCTTAAGTCAAGCCTTTCAGTTAAGGCCAAATGCAGCTTTCTAAGTCTGAGAAGAGGAAAAATATACATTTGAAATATGTATTTGCTGATCATTCTGTCAACCTTTAAAAGTACACTTGCATATAGATTCCCTCAGAGTTAACAAACATGATCTAAAGTCACAAAATCCAAATTTGATTTAATATATCCCTGTAACATTAGTTACAGATTTTGAGAATGACTCTAGGGGAACTGAGGAGGACATTCTAAAGTACATTATAGAAAGTATAATATATCTGCATACAACATTGAATTCTTATATTTAATAAGATGAATAAAAAAAAACAATTTTAAAGATATTTTTTGATAATTTTAAGATCAATGCCATGAAAACATATTTTCTTATTGTTTTCACTGGTTTACAAATTCTGTATTGTATTATTAAATAAGGTGATCCTAAAAGAAGGATGCACAAACAAAAAGAAAATGTATAGCATACAATACCTCTTTTTTGACAACGTCATTGTCCACTCTACGAAGGTTCTTCTTCACCTTCATGTATTCAGCGGACGCTTCCTCCTCAGGTGGTTTGGGTGGGGGAAAGG